>BPLR01019607.1:0-130709 GCA_021605095.1 Caerostris extrusa | reverse complement strand
GCTGTTAATATTTATTGACTAGAATGTATTTATTGTAAAAGCATTGTCAGTATTTGTTTCCCATTAGCCAAATTAATGAATAGTTGTCTTTTCAATATTTTATTGACAGGTCAAATATGCATTATTTAAAAATTTGACAACCATTTTTGTAAAATTTCTTAAATATACAATGATAAATTCTCAGTCCACAAGATAACATCACAGCTCGAACTTCATTTTCGTTTGTTATCGAATTTCTTATTAAAATCTTAAGGGAATAACTCCTTCATTTTATTGTCATTAGAAATGAAATGTTTGAACCGGTGTATAGCTGGGGATATTTGACTTGTGCACTAAAACCTGGGGTGGAGCCCAGAAACTTTTGGGAGGTAAAGCCAGACTCCTATGCCATAAAGGGGTAGTTGGCCTGTGCTCAGGGGACGTGTGTGGCTTGAGATACACGAAAGTTTATGACACACCCTTCAATAAGTGCCTACTTATCCTAGGGAGCTCACAAAAGGACTCACCACTACAAACACCATGACTCAAGCTGGGACTGGAAGTCTAAACCTGGGAAAATAAAAGCAATGCTCGTTCATCAGACCAACAAGAAAATGTTAGCAGCTGTAACAGTGACACACAGCCTTCTTTTCCCAATAAATATTAACAAAAACACTTATATTTGATTTGTTTGCTTCCTTCTGATCCTTTTTGTCAATCAGCAAATTACTTAAAATCTGCCCAATGTGCTGGAAAGTTAACTGAAAATAAATACAGCTACCCATTCTCACAATTCAAGGATATCTGGAGGCCTTCAGAATTATTTAGAATGAGTATGCCTTGTTTTACAGGGTAGGGGTTGCAGCCCGTCCACCTCGTCCGCAGGGATCTGGCTGGAGCGATCCTCGAACCCTACAATCATCTCAGGACCTGTGCCAGCGGAGAGCCACCAAATAAACAAATATTATTAAAAATAATGAATACTACTGCCTCTTCCTCTCTGTCTGAAAAGTTTTTTTTTTCAAATGGCGTAAAGCTGAAAATACTTCAGACAGTTGTATGTGCTGCGCCGATGTTACCACAATTCTTTCATGCCCAGGAGGTGCATGGGCTTGAAAGACGGAGGTGCATTCTTCCGCAGCCGATCGTAAAGGCACTGGTCTGCGGTTTTGAACCGCTGAAAAAGGAATCATACTTCTGCTGAAATGTTGAGTCAGAGCGAAACACTCCGGTGCCATTCAGGATCCAACCAACATATATTCAAATAAATAAAAATAGCTGCCCTCCTTCTCCTTATTATAAATAGACAAAATGTATGTCTGAGCCTCCATGTTCTTTTTCTACACACTCTCTCTATATAAGTGTCTTGTACAAACTTTTCTTCAAAACCATGGTACTTTTTTATTACACCAAAAATACATTTTTTTGAATATTATATAATATAGATTTTCAAATACAATTCAGTAATTGCCCTAATTAGTAATTTTAGATTTAAGTTGTATACCCAGCCATAGACAAATGTAAATGAATGAAAATTATAAAGCGACTTTCGTGCACAGAGCGAGTAGAATTGACTTAAATTTGAGTATCACTTGTCAGCCGCTTGTTTAGCAAACTATTTTTAAAATCCTTGTCTCCACAAAAAATAATGATATTCAATTAAAAAATTTTTTATGGAAAAGAGCCGTTACCAACCAGCTGATATTTCTTCCCATCAATAGATCACACCTCAGTCAGCGAGAATTAATGTTATTTTTGCAAGGAAATGTCCCTGTTTACATACTGTGTGTGAGAGGCTATTTTTATCACTCCCAGCCACTGCTCACCTTCGTCCGGGCTTGTACCGGGCCGACTCCTGTGGTGCGCGATCAATGTGGGGACGGATCATGCACAGCATCTGCACGAACTGCATAAAATGATCACGTGTGTGCTGGAAAATAGGGAAAGCTCACCGCAATACTCTCGTGTCGAGGGCAGTGGCGCAAGTCACCGAAGAGATCATATACAGAGACTGGAAACCTACCTTCAGAGTTGTAACAGTATAAGATAAACTGGAAATTGCAAAGATATGGCCTGAAAATATAAGATGCCCTGAAATATGCATGACAGGCGTTAATGAAAACAGTGGTATAAAACAACGGCAGTATTGGTTGATCGTCTAATCAGTTTATTACCTCTTATGACTGGTTTGTTTGTTGTTTCATGGCTTGCAGTGCACATTTCTAGGTACAGGCTGATCTGAGTAGCTACTATAATGGTTGATCTTCATCTGCTACATGGTCACGCATATGTTGATGGTTTGTTGGTGTCTGGTTCCTGTGTTAACTGTTGGTCTGCTTAGCCCCAAGTGCGCACTACAGGATGACCGTAGAGCGACAAACCAAAACTGTCTGGTCAGTTTATTCAATTTTAACTTGGCCGAATCCTGCGTGCTCATTCTAAATTGGCTGATCTTCAATCAGTTTATTCGCAATGTTGATCATCTAATTGTAACTCTTAATAGTTGATGATCTAAACAGTTTGTTCGTAATTCTTAATTGATTGATCATCTAATCAATTTAGTGCCTATATCTTACTCCACTTCACTTACTCAATCTTTTATAGCTTGAGTAATCTGCTTATCTCAACCTTGCTGATCCTTTTTCAATCAGCCTACTATTTCATAATGGGCCGAGATCATTTACTGCAAACTACCCACTGAGAATTTCAACTGCCTCAAATAATTATATAAGGTTTGTTTTTTTTTAATAATTTTATTTAATGCAATTTTTTTATTCAAATTATAGCTAGGTGTTTGTTAAGGATTTTTTTTTGAAAAAATATTTTGCTACTGAAGTTATACACTCAGCCAAATAGAAGACTTTCAGAATAGTTCAGTTTGGATACAGTATTGAAAACAATATAAGATACAAACTGAAGACAGCACATATGCCTGCTGAAGCCAGAAGATGGTTATTAAAAATACAGCAAATTGAAAATAGATATATTCGTAAACATATTCGTCTGTTAAAAAAGGGCGCAGCATACCGAAAATTATATTTGTGTGTTACCGAAACCATAATACGTGAAAAATGTTATGCCAACCGAAAACAGTGTTAATACATAATGCAATACGCAACGATTTGGCTGTGGCACAGCAACTTACGCCTGATTAAGTGATTTGACACGTTTCAATGAGTTTTATTAAATGCTTAAATGTTGGGCCTAAATGTTTAAATATTACTCCCACGTTTAAATGCGGCTAATGTTAATATATAAATTTATTAAATTTAGTAATGTTGTATTTCTTTTTTATTTTGTTACTGTTCATTAAAGTTCAAAACTAGACATGAAAATAGTTGGAGTTAATCGCTCGTTGGAGGCTGTTATTATTAGGCGATGAAAGAAAATGTTGAAATCGTGCTTTGATATTTCATCTTAAAACACTACGAAAACAGAGTGTAACTGAAATCCAAAATTATTAATTTGGTCAAACTGCGGATTGAACTTGACAGCTGATATCATTCTTGAACAAAATAGTGTTCAGTCAGGGTGGATGAAATGAAACACACCATTTGTTTAAAAAATGCTCACTATAGGCCGTGGCTATTTTGCGTTGTCAGCCTAAATCTTAAAAGATGTTATTAACATAGCTTATCAAACCATTTCCTGAAAACGTGTTTTCTTTTAAAAATATAAATTATGTTCTTTTTTTAAGAAATCAGCATGCAGCATAGAAACTTATCACTTTTATTATCATAAATGACATTGTTGTTGTGTTAGCCAGTTTGGATTTTTATTTACAGAGCCAGATTGTTACATACCTCAATGAAAGCTGTTATTAAACTGGTTACTTGATTATTTTTAAATAGGTTTATTTTTAAATAAAATATCTATATATATAAATCCAAACATTTTTGTCTTCTTTTTTGAAATGTTTTTATATTTAAACAGCTGTTATAGCTATGTCAAATAATATATATAGACACCTAGCAATTTTGTTGGTTCCAAATGTATTTCTTTATTGTTATGTGTTATAAATATATATATATAGTGTGTGTGTGTGTGTGTGGTATATGCGTGTTAATGTATTGTAAGCAGTACACTGGACATGTTCAGTTATATACAAATTGGTCTTTCAGAAGCCGGTGAGAGAGAAGCCTTCCAGGCACACAGATTTCGGGTCTGAGTCACATGGAGCCGCCAGTGGCTCTGGTGTCTCTTGCAGGTGGCCGGGAGCTCAGTGGCCATCTTCGTCCGTAAGAGCCAGGCTGCCAGTCCTTCATGGCAAAGACAACTCATCTGGGGCCGGCCATGCACATAGCAGCTAGCAGCGAACTTATCAGAAGCTTTTTTGTTTAATATATTGTCAAGTTAACAGAAAAAGCGGCATTCAGAAATAATATCACAGATAAGACAGCTGGGGTGCATTGTATTTATTATTTCATAAATTATATGCAATAAAATTTATTTATATTCCACGCGTGTGCATCAGCATGTGGCCGCCCGTATACTCGACACATGCTGCGCCGACATGGCTGATTCATTTTCATTTACCCCGGAGAACCGAAAATCAAAAAGAGCTATACCTTCAGACTTTTGCTTTTCTTGCAGAGTATCAGCAGAATGAACGACTGTCATTTCAGTAATGAAGTTGGAAAATAATAATTTCACGATTTATCTTCACTCCTCTTCGCCCCACGTTAACTGGAGTTCAGCGGTCGAAGCATTTAATGGCAGCATAACTATTTTCTTGTAAATACAATTTGACATTAACTATAGATATCACATAACTATTGCACATTCAAATAGTTTCCCACATTGTTAAAGAGTTATTATCACATACTAGGCCACCATTTATTTCTCAAATATTATTGTCCAGTTCTTTGAATCACAAGTGGTTGGCCACTGATAACTTTTGCCGTTAGTGTCCAAAAGTGACCATTTCAATTTAAATCTGGGAATATGGAGTTTTACTGTGTCCTGAAGAAAATGTCAAATATTATTAGTGCTTCGCTTGCTTTTAGAGATGAGTCAAATTATTGAGCAAAGAATCCTGCATTGCGTGTTTGCGGAAACGTATGGAATGCTGCAGAAGGCACACAAAGAAATGTTTACAGCAAAGCAGCAAGCCAGCAGAGAAAGGTAGCTGACATTTTACTTCTCTGGTCAACCAGCCTAATTTCACCAGAGATCTGAGCCGATGGAATGATCGGGTCCGCTTGCCCAAACGCGTCAGCCTCGACAGTGTCGAGCATTGAATGTGCACTGGCACAGGTACACAAAAAATTGGCCAGACCCAGGGCTGTCCCTGGCCAGAGATACCGCCGAGGAATCGCCGCTTGAAATATACTGCAAACATTTACATGGCTGAGACTAGTGGGAATTTTGGGCAGTTGAAGTCAAAAGAGTTTTTGAGGGCACTGGTCTTACTTGGACACAGTAAGGCCATTACCAGCAGCATGTTGCTATTGGCCATCTGTCAAGGCTGGGCCATTGTCAGGCTGTGGCCTGCATTGGCCATCATTTATTTCACACTGTCAAATTTGTCTTGAATGTTGGGCAATTTGGTCCAACCCACCGTAACTTTTAATTATTTCACATCACAACAGCAGCATTCATACATTACCATTGTCACATTCACCATCGTAACCCTTTAATAAATAAAAGAATAGCATATGGAAAGTGTAAACTAATGTAAATTGTTTTAACATCACTTCACTAGATTTATTGTCTCTGGTATGGCACAACCACGACAAATTAATTTTCAATAACCGTGAAGATTGATTACGCTTGTAGTTACTGGAACCATCACTTAACACATCTGAGAATGAGAAATAAAAGTAATACCACAATACTCATAGTATTAAGTATTATTATATAGAGCCAATTTATAAGAGTATATAATTTATTATTTAAAAATAGATTGAGTCTTTGTTGCATTCATTATCTAAGATGCTCGTAGTTTGTTTGAGTGCTTGATTTGCATCAAAATGTTCTTTCATTTCAAAAATAGTGTCTGGGAAAGAACAGTAATATAGGTAAATTGACTAATCCAAGATTTATATTCAGCACAACACGAAATAGCAAGTATTTATTTTTAGTAAATGTTTTTTAATAATTTGAAACAGTTCGAAAGGGCAATTGCCCATTAAATATTTGTTTTTAACTGTTATATATTTGTGCCAAGCTATCTCTGTCTCTCAGCCCAGGCTGTGGTCAGCATGGTCATATCTTCATCAGGGGCCAGTCACTGGGATGCCAAGTCTTCGACGGTTCTGGGCTGAGATGGATCCGTCCATAATCCAGCAGTCAGAAATCGCTGAAATCTTCTTTTCGGCCTGGGTCACTCGCGAAATTCACGCCGCAAACACGAGCCTTCGGTCACCCATCATAGCGGAGCCAGCTCACAAAGGCCACTGTGCCTTTTTTCACTAAAAGTCAATGTTGGAGTCACGTAGGCAGTGAGCACAAAACATTTGATGTGGCTAATGTGCAACAAATTTGTACTGACCAGAAAGAAGACGTGGCTGGAAAATGAAACATGAATCTCGTGTGCCGTAAAGCCTGACAAGTAATACAACACTACAACTTGTGATTTTGAAAATGCTGATGTTAAAATCGTGTGCCATTATATTTATTTCCTCAGGTAGATGTATCTAAATCATGGTTACTTTATTATATTGCATCTCTCTGGTACTTTGTTTACAACCATGGTTGCTTTACATTAAGTCATGGTTGCTTTGTGCCATATTACACTCATGAAAGTTGCTTTTATCATGTAAATTTTAAGTCATGATTACTATACATTTTTATAATATGTAAATACAGCAGTCAAATACTTCCTCGTGGAAAATAGTAAAAGCCGAATTTGAAGTCAGTCGAATACCCTCAAAATTACAACTTTTTGTGTCGAGTTTTCGAAAATGATGCCTAAATATAAAATACCTGTTATACTTGTATTTCCTTATGCTGTATGCTGTCGCACATCATCATTATGTAAGAAGAATGTAACGTTTTTTTAATACACATGAATATTATGTCAGTAAATAAATAATTAGTTAAATAATAGCTTATAAAGACTGCATGTGGTTCAAGGCCTATAAATGTTCAAATTGTAGATGAAATTTAATAAGGCAGCAGCAGCAGCAGGGTGGTGGAATAAATGTGGCCTCGTGACCACCAATCTTTTCATCGCCTCTCCGGACACCATGCACCATGCCACTTCATTCACGTTGCTAAACAGTCATTGATTTTTCCTTGGTTCAAAATCCTTTGGAAATGTATTTTACCACGTATGCTCAATATAAAAAGCAATTATTAATGTTGATATCTCACCATTTTAAATTTCAAAAAATTGTGCGATTAAAATTGAGTTACCCTTACGGTATTAAAAGGTAATGCCGTGCCTGCATCCTCGATTTTCCTCTTGAGCAGTAAGGGCGAGGCACCACAAAGACATTTCACTCGTCTTATGACCATGTGACTAAGGCATTTGGCCATGAACTGACGCACTCACGCAGCCCCTGAGAGCATACCACTAATTAGGAATTGAAGCTGCTGCATCGTGGTTTTTTCATTTTCAACATGTTTTTCTTCCAATAGTGGAATCATTCGTCGGTTGGTCCAATGGGGTTGGTTGTGCCTGACTATGAAGAGGCAGCATCCAGTGGCTGTAGTTCAACTCAAGGTATCTGTTTTCTCCAACACTGGTGTCGAAAGAGCTTGTGTATGTTTTTACTTTTTCTGAAAATAGCATGTATTAAATTTACTGTCAATTAAAAAAACATAAAATATAATTGTTAAAGGAAATTATTCTTAAATACTGTTGTTGTACCTTTCCTTTCTCTAGATAATATCGTGCTCTGAAAATAATACCTATTCAATTATTTCCATGAAAATATGTCGGGAAAAACACAAAAGAAATACTATAAAGGAATTAGCTTTAACAGTAGATTGCCAGTTGTTACATCTTCCTTTCTTCTTTTAAAATGGTTGAAAATGGTTAATTTTATGTAATCATTTATGAGTGGCTCATTTGAAGCTTGGGAAAAAGATAAAGCAAATAATACAGAAGTGTTTTAAATATTGTTGTTAATTCTTTTCCATTTTCTTCTTAAAGATAATATTTGAAAAATAGTTACCCTATCTAATTGTTTATAACAATTAAAATCTTTTAACTACTTCCCATTTGCAAACAATTCCTTTTCACAAACATTGCTTAATTTTATACTTACATTGGTTATTGCTACTACAGGGCTTCCGAAGGCAAAATTTTGGCCTCTTCCTGCACCAGCCCATCGAAGGAGCCTCAGCCAAAGCGGCAGCGACAATGCTTGGACCGTTATTGTAGACTTTTGACAGTGTGAACACAGTCACCCAAACCTTTGTGTTAAGACATACTGATGATCCGAAGCTTCCAACACATTCGATACTCCTTTGAAGGCAACTCTCACCTAATGGCTTAACTTTTAAATATTCTTCGACAGTCAACTGTTAAATCTTTCAGATTTTTCATGTGTGACGTTTGGTGCAAATCACTTACAGCTTCAAAATTTGTGCCCTGCAGTCTGGGGTCATGGATCACTTTTTCTGCTGCTCGCACTTCAGTTCTCTACCGTGCAGGGTTACTGGCTGTGTCTCATGGGCTAAACATAATTCATGCTTCGACTGCCAGCCAGCCATACCTTGTGCCCTTTTGTACTCACGCTCATTGGAAATAAAATATTTCATTATTTATACGTTCTTTTCAAACTTACGTTTTAATTATAGCATAATTGGAAATAATAAAATAAAACTAAAAACACAATTTGCAGCCTGCAGACATACTAAGCAGGATCATTACTATTCCATAATACATGCGGGCTTCCTTTTCACCAACATGGAGATATATCGGTGTGCCTTCACAAAAAATTATTCGTCAGGACGCAATCCCTGTCAAAAACCGAAAGGATCTCTTATCTTTTACAGACTCTGCATTTTTAGAAAATGCCTTGGCACGATTCGAGATATTCGCCCTAGCATCTCGGGTCTGCGTGCACTCTGCTATCCCAGCAATCTCATAACATACCTTTTCAAAGATGTATCTTTTGGAAAAATATTTGTACATGTTGCAGCCACAGAATTTGCAGCTCAAGCATAAAACGTCTTACTGCTCCCCTCTACCTTCCCACAATAATATTGCGCTTTTAATTTTCTCATAAAATCAGCAGCTTCCCAAGGATTTTTCTACATCACTGTGGTGACACTGCCATGGTACTCAAGCCTGGTGGGGCGTCGAAATCGGAATAAGCAACAGTGCATCAGTGCATGCTGTCATCAGCTTTTCGACGGTACAGAGGACAGATCATGTGGTGCAGCAGCTTATTAAAACATGTCCTTCATGCATGAAAACAGGTATCTCCATGAACAGCGACTTGCTCATTTTTAAAGTTGCCAACATGCATTCGTGGTGGTTGGCCCGGCTAGGACGCGACCTGACTGGAAAATTTCTATCATACACTCACAGTGATCAGCACTATCAGTCCACAACGGATTGAAACAGCCTGCTTGTAATATGCTTAAATGCTGTTGAGGTCTACTTAAATGCTGCAGCTGTGGAGGTAATAAATACTTAATATCGGATGGTCGGGCACTACACCAAAAGAGCGATCCTGATCAGCTACATTTCGCACTCCATCAGAACTAAAATATGAATTTTAATATCTAGAGACAGTCTGCTTTGTTATGGTGAAAATTGTTTAAACTAATAACACCTAATAATTTTAATTATTAAAATTTTATATTTTCTTTGTTCATACTGAAGCCTTAACATTTACTGAAAATACGGTTAAAACAAAGAGCCTATAAAATATCGTGCAATACTTTTGGAACACCGTTAAGCAGCCTGGTATGCTATATCAGCCGTAGAGACTATGCAGACAATGGAAGGGAAGAAGTTGGAAATTTATACTGTTACAAATGTGAAGTCCTCGGAAATGCAGCCATTCTCACAGTAATAAAAGCAAGCAACATTTTCTGGCTTGCTGATTATGTTAATTGTACAAGCCTTGTGTGGCAGTACTCAATTTTTTTCTTATACGATTTTGATTTAACACGAATAAGAAAAAATTAATTACCTTTTACAAGGCTTATTTAATTTAACATAATCAACCCAAATTCTTAGAAGAAAATGTTGCTTTACTTTTATTTTTTATAATAGCGATATTGATATGAGGAATGAAATACGATTTCCATATGTGGGACTTCACCTGATTTTTTATAACCTCAGTATGGAATTTTTTCTGCTTTCTCTGCCTCAATTTGGTCTATAGGTCTCGGTCTAATTAGTGTGCAAAAATGCCAAGTAGAGCGACAAAAACGAAACTTGCATGAATTTGGTGTTCAAAGAGAAAAGTACCTTTTTGATATTTATAAATCTTTGTTTTATTAATATTTTCAGTAAATATTTAAAAATTTAATTGAATAAAAATAAAATTTTAATAATTAAAATTATTAAATTAATTATTAGTTTAAATAATTTTCACCTATAAACAAAAGCGAAAAAGGAAAACGATCTCTCTAGATATTAAAATTCATATTTTAGTTCGCCTTGCTACTGGACAAGGTGCAAGTCTGTAGGAAACCCTTGGTCAGGATCTAGAATTTAAAGCTCTTTTGATTATAGACAATGACCCGACCATCCGATATTAGAATGGTATTCTGTCTCCTAATATAACATTTAGAACAAGGCATAATAGCGACATTTAAAACATATTACGTAAAGCGAACATTTCAAACTGTTTTGGACAAACTGAACGATGAAACACTAACAGTCCTTGATGTATGATAGAAATTTTCAATTAGGGATCATATCAATCAGACTGAGTTAAATCTAGCTGAATTACGACCATCCACTTTGAATACGTGTTGGAAAGCTGTTTGGCTAAAATGAATTTTAAAAAAAATCCCGTCCTTCCTAATATGACCGGATTTTGTGTTCATGAATTAGTGACCTGTTCGTGATTTTCATGTATGATGATGAAAGGACATGATTTTCTTAATAAACACTTGCACCGCATGATGTCTGTCCTCTGCGCCGTCAGGGGGAGCCATGGACTTTTTACATTTGACAGCATGCACTGCACTTGATTTTGTTCCCTTTTAATTCAGACAACTTTACCACCAAGGCTGAATTTTATTGGGCTACCAGAGTTCTTATGGCGGATATCGCTACAGTTTGATGTAGAAAAAAAAAATCCCTTGGAGAAGAATTTCTTGATTTTATGAAAATTAAAAAAAGTTTGTATGTGTGTGTGGGGGTGAAGGGGGGAAAGGGGGGGGGTGAGGTTCTTTAATAAGAATCAAGTATATGTTGAAAGTAAAACAAATCATTGATTTATGCTTGAAATACTGTAAATTCATTGTAATTTTTAATGATAAGCGATGTACAAATATTTTTTCCAAAATGCATCTTTGAAAAAGGATATGTTATAAAGGATTGCAAACAGGATATAAGAATGTACACACTGTCACAGACCCGAATATAGACAGATGCTTTATCTCGAATCATTAAACATTTTCTAAAAAATGCAGGGAGTCTGTAAAATAAAGATCCCCTTTTCGGTTTTTGATAGGGACGCGTCATTAATTCACGAGCAGATAATTTTTTTGAACTGCGAAACGCGTGCCGGACTGTATAAAATTCTCCGCTTCTATTTGAATAAGGCAAGTCATGCTCTGCCATTGAAAAAAAACCCATGATTTATGGGAATAGGCAAATAGAATGATCCCTCTTGGATATCATGCAAAAAAATTCACAAACTGCAAAATTGCTTTTATGTCGATTTATTGATTTTTTAGTTTTATTTTTATTATTTCAAAATTCTTATGCTATAATTAAAACGTAAGTTTGAAAAAAAAAATAATTGGTGACATTATAAATAATAGAAATATTTTTTTATTTCCAATGGCAGGCTACAATAAGCAATGAAATAAAAAGAACACAAGGAACATGAAAACAACAACGAGAATCGAAGGAAATCGCATAGTGACATGTTTAGCCCATAAGGGCCCTAGCCTCCCAATAACAACCCTACACAGTAGAGGAAACAAGTGCAGGGCAGACAGGAAGGTGAGATGAATCCATGTCCTCTCCCAGACTGCAGAGCATGCATTTTGGGCTTGCAAATAAGATGATTTGCCAAACAATCATGGCCCATCAGAAATCTGAAAAGGGCAACAGTTTTAAACCTGGGCTGATCAGGAATGTTTAGAATAAAGTTAAACCAGTTTTTAGATGAGTTGCCTTCAAGTAGATTATCAGATAGAGTGTTCCGGAAAAAGTCTCGATCATCAGTTTCATCGAGTGAAATGAGATGTCTTTACAAAAGGTTTGGGTGATAGTTGTTCCTTTTGGGGCAAGAGAATCCGCCTTTTCATCACCCAAGATCCCACAATGACCTAGGATCCACTGCAAACGATATCCTTGCCGCTTTAAGACAAGAGATGCACTTTCGATGGAAGAAGACTGAGGTGCTAGGGAGGAATTGGCCAAAAGTGCTGCCTTAGAGTCAAATATATAATATATATGTAAATATAGAAATATATAATGTAAATTAAAATAATGTTTGTGAAAATTCATTTGCAAATGCTTAGAATTAGATTAAAGATTTTAATTATTTATAAATAATTAGATAAATTAACTATTTTTCAAATGATATTATTCTCTTTAAAAAGAAAAGAATGGAAAATTAACAACAATCTACTTGTTTAAAACTACTTCCTTTGTAATTATTTCTTTTATGTTTTTCCCAACCTTAATTAATTACTCATAAATAATTACATAAATTAACCATTTTTCAACCGACATTATTCTCTTTTAAAAGAAAAAAGGAAAATTAACAACAACAACAATCTACTTGTTTAAAGCTAGTTCCTTTATAATTATTTCTTTTGTGTTTTTCCCGACCTTAATTACTCATAAATAATTAGATAAATTAATTATTTTTCAAACGATATTATCCTCTTTAAAGAGAAAAGGAAAATTAACAAACAACAACAATCCAATTGTTTAAAATTAATTTCCTTGTAATTATATATTTTATGTTTTTTTAATTATTAATAAATTTAATACAATATTCGTTTTTCGGAAAAAATTACTAAAACATACCGAAATAAACCGACCGGTTTGTGTATTCCACCCTCTGGTGTATTGTTGGAAAAACAGATGCACTTGATTGAAGGTTGAACAGCTACAGACAGCACAAACATGTCATGATAGGGTATGCCCATTGGCTGTTTCCTTGGGATTAACCTACGACCTGAATGATTGAGTCTCCACCTATTGGAAGGAAAACATAGACAGGAAAATGAAGAAGAAGGGTACTATTCTTTGTAAGCTGAGATTCCTATCAAATCCTGAAGTTAATTGGTATGCAATATTTAGGGGACATTGAATTTCCTTCGTCAATTCATGTTAAAATAACATAGTCACATGAATTCATAAAACTGAAAAATGAAGCAGGAGTAATCTTTGTGAATTGAATTTTCTCATATACTATAAGGAAATCGGGATGCAATTTTTGGCATTGCAGCACAACTTAATGTTTAGCAATATACGTAGAATAACTCAATTTTTTAATCCTTTAATTTTTTTTTTTTTTTTGAAATTTAAAATGAATGAATATCAACATTTATTAGTTGCTTTTACATATTGAATGCATTATTATAAAATACATTTCCAAAGGATTTTTGATAGGAAAAATCAATGACTGTGACTTTTTAGCATGCATTGAGGATTGGAAAAGTTGGCATGAGTGCATGGTGTCCGGAGAGGATAACTTTGAAGGCGATGAAAAATTAATTGGTCTTACTTTTTGGGTACAGTAGTATATATATATATATATATATATTAAAATTTCATCTACAACAATTTGTTTATGAACTTTTACTAATTTTTATACGAGTGTATAAGTATTGTTTAATAATTATTTATTTATTTACAGTATAATGACCATGGTATTTTTAAAAACGTTACATTCTCTTACATAATGATATTCTGCGACAGCATATAGCATAGGAAATAAATATAATAGGTATTTTATATTATTTTAGGCATCGCATTTTCGAAAACTCATTTTAAAAAGTTGTAATTTTGAAAGTGTTCATTTATTTAAATTCAGCTTTACTTATTTTTCTGAAAGTGATGGCTACTTTATTATTTTATAATAGATAAAATAATATAGTAATCATGACTTAAGACACATGATAAAGTAACCATGAGTTTGTAATAATAAAGTAACCATGACTTGGTAATAATAAAATAACCATGAGTTTGTAAAAATAAAGTTACCAGGACTTGGTAATAATAAAGTAACCATGATTTAGGATACATATAACACAGGAAATAAATATAATGAGTATTTTTTACGATTTTAAACATCGTATTTTCGAAAATCCTTTTTAAAAAGTTGTAGATTTGAAATTGTTAATTTATTTTTTTTTAATCGAACTTTTCTTATTTTTCTGAAATTCATGGTTACTTTATTATTTTATAATTTACGTCTTTATAGATATTTCTGGATTAGACAGCAGGTACAAAATTTGTTAACATATATTTTACATCAAATGTTTTACAATTCTTTTGAGAACCTTATATACCATTGAAGAACTCAACATTGACTTGAATGATGAAAAAAAAAAGGGGGCAGTGGAGACATGTATGAATATGTAATACATATGATGAAGACGTGACCAGTGGACTCGTGACCATGGCATGGGGACTCGCGGGTGACGGGCCAGAGAAAGAGACCAGCTGTCGATTTCTGATGCTGGGATTATGGACGGATCCGCATCACCAAACACTCCGGCGGGAGGACTCGTCAGGGTTACAACATCTGGCAGCTTATCACATCTCTAGGCGAAACAATTTATTTCGTGAATGCGAGTTTACATTATTTGAATTGCATGACTTGAAAGATGATTATATGATTACATTATTTACATGATTTGAAGGATAAGAGATAGCTATCAAATATGTAGTTAAAAGTAAATATTTACAATAGGCAGATATATCGAGGCTGTTAAAAGTATAAACCAATTAAAAAAGAAACTGTTCTAAAAAAAATAAATAAAAAACTAAAAACTGAAATTATTTACGAGTTTCACTTTTTATCTTATATGAGCAGGTTTTATCACTTATTTCATTGACAGTTACTTGAATATAAAGTCTTAAGTGATTAGTCAATTTACTTTTACAAATATTACTGTTCTTTAGACACTATTTTGAGAAAATGGAAAGAATAATTTATTTACATTTTTAAATCCAAACACTTCAAAAATAAACTACAGAGCACGGATTTGATCTTGACAAATAGTGAAATGAAAACTTGCAGCGTTTTGTGAAGACTTTAATCTATTTTAAAATAATAAATTATACTCATATAACTTTATAATTAACTCTATATAATAATACTAATACTATATGAATAATATTAATTATTACTTTTTATTTCTCATTCTCAAATAATGTTAAGTGATGGTTCAATTAACTTACACAAACATTATTAATCTTCACAGTTTATTTTGAGAAAATTGAATTTGAATATTCGTGGTTGTCACAAAACTCATACCAGGATAACATCATATAAAAAATAAATCCTAATTGAATTGTTTTTCCTGAAATGTTAAAACAATTTATTAGTTTACACTTTCCATTTTCTATCTATGCTATTCCTTTTATTTATTAAAAAGTTACGGTGGTTAGTTAAAGTTACTTAAGCATTTCTCAACAAAAATTTGACAATGAGGAAATAAATGACAATAACGTGAATGTAATGACAATGATGTGGAAATAATGAAAAAGGTAATTAAAAAGTTACGGTGGTTAGTTAAAATTACTTAACAATTCAAGATAAATTTGACAATGTGGAAATAAATGATAATAATCTGGATACAATGACAATAATGTTAATGTAATGAATAATAATATGTATATACTATTAATGTAATATACTACTGTGTCCAAAAATTAAGACCAATTATTTTTTTCAAAAACTCTTTATTTATTCTTAAAAATTTATTTCATCGCCCTCAAAGTAATCCTCTCCGGCCACAATGCACTTATGCCAACTTTTTCCCCAATCCTCAATGCATGCTAAAAATTCATTTGCAGGTATGGCCTTCAAAGTGTTCGGCGATTCACGTTGAATCTCTTCAATCGACTCAAAACGGTATCTCCCAAGTAGTCTTTTGAGTTTAGGGACTAGCCACAAGTCGCACGGTGGGAACACTGTGGTTGTGGAGAGATATGGGTTTCATTTTTGGCGAAAAAGTCACGAATAATCAATGCAGTGTGAGCTAGCGCATTCAGTGTTTTCGGTACTAATCGAGATTTGACGCGTTTGAGGCCAAAAATTTAATGGACCGATCCTTTTGAAATTCCAACATCATCAGCAAGGTCTCTAATTGCAAATTGACTTTGGTTGACCAGAGGGCTCTTCGTCTTCAACGCTTTCTCTGCCTTCTTTGAACTGCTTATACCACTTGTAAACATTTCTTTCCGATATAGGAATGCTCACCGAATGCCTTCTGCAACATTCTATACGTTTCCGCAAACAAAATTGAATGCAAGTTCTTTGCTCAATGAATTCAGACATTTCAAAAATCACGGGAATCAGTTTTAGCGTCTCACAAAGCCAAGCGTAACTCAAACACTAATGAATATTTTGACGACAAATTGCACACATATGTCAAGGACAAATTAAAACTCCATAATCCCCGGAATTTTAAATTGAAATAGGTCTCACTTTTTGGACACACTAGTAGTGTTAAAAAGTTATCGTGGCCAACTATTACTTAATGATTCAAAAAGAGAACTGGACAATAATGTGAAAATAAATAATTAATAATGTGATGTAATAACAATAATGTGGAAATAACGAATGTGTCAATAGTTATCATGATAATCTATAGTTAATGCTTCATCAAATTGAAGATGACACAAAAAAAGAATGGATATGCTTGCCATTCGATGCTCATTCCTTGGCGTCCAGTTGGCGATGGAACGGAGAAGAGAGGAGGAGTGGCAACCCGGGTCAGTCGGGAAGAGAAGAAAGTGAGCGGTGCGTTCACGGTCGGCCGGCTTCGCATTGCTTACGGATTCATATGAGTAGCAAGGAGATATTTATTAAGTCGTTCATTCCTCTCTTTTGCGCTGATGCTCGCCGCACAGGGGGCGCAAAAAGTGGCCCAAGTCACCCACTTCAGAGATATATCTTTTTTATTTTCAGTTTCAGTTCGTTCTCGGTTCGTGAAATTATGAATCAGCCATGTCGGCGAATTTATGTGTCAAGGGTCTATTGCGAGGCAGCCACATGCACATTAATACACATAATGGAGTATAAATTAAATTTTATTTGCGTATAATTATGAAATAATAAAATGTTGAATTGCTAGAATTTTATTATATACATTTAGCTGTTATCTTATCTATTATGATATTATTTCTGAAAAATGCCCTTTTCTGTTAACTTGACAATATATTAAACAAAAAAGCTCTGATAAGTTCATATATATATGTACATAATGCAGCTTAGATAGTTATCTTTATGCCATAAGCAAGGACTAGTGTAGCCTGAAGAAATGCTACGGACGAGAGTAACACGATTCCGCAGAGCTCTACGGTACCTACTATTTAAAGTAGACACCGAACCACTACAAACATCCATGGCAACACCAGGACTCGGACCCGAAATCTGTCGTACTGAACACCAGAGCACAAGCCACTCTCTCACCCGGCTTCACAGAGGTTAATTTGTGTTGTATATAATAACTGAACATGTCCAGTTATTATATACAATACATTAACACGCACGCACACACACACACACACACACACACACACACATACACATATATATATATTTATAACACATAACAATAAAAATACATTTGGAATAATAAAAAATTGCTAGGCAGTCATATGTATATTATTTGACATAAACTATAACAGCTGTTTGAAATCTGGGAAATTTATTAAAACATTTCAAAAGAGACAAAATATTTATGGACATTTATCATATATATAGATATTTTTATTTAAAATAAATATACAATTTAAAAAATAATCAAAAATATGACAACCGAACAATAACAACTTTCGATTGAGATTACATGATAGCAATCTGAATATAAGAAAATTAAAAATCCAAATGCGAACAACTTTTAATAGCAATGTCGAAAACATATAATATAAAAGTGATAAACTACTAGTTTTTATTTTTTATTATACTATAATTTTTATATACTGATTTCTTAAAAAAAAAAAAAAAAAAGGTAATTCTTTATGTTTTCTTTTTAAAAGAAAACACATTTCAGAAATAATTCAGAATACAATTTTCTTTTTGTGCTAATAAGCTATGTTAATAACATCTTTAAAGATTTTAAACTTTGACAAAGCATAAAATAATACAGCCTATAGTGAAAAACATTTTTTTAAATAAAATAATTAATGTTTCGAATTTCGTTACCCTTGTTGAAATAATTTTACTATTTTGTTCAAGTGTCCACTATTTTGTCAAGTTCAAGTGTCAACGGTTTGACCAAATTAATAATTTTTGGATTTCAGTCTACACTCTGATTTTTCATCTAATTAGACAAATTAAAATATCTAGAAAGCACGATTTAAACGTTTTCTTCATTGCCACTGAAAATATGTAGCTATATTTTGAGCAATTAATTAGCTAACGTTTGATAATTATTTTCATGTCTAGTTTTAATTCTTTTGAAATAATTTAATTGGCCTTAGAACTAAAAAAAAAAAAAAAAAAAGAGGAAAAAAATTACATTTATAAATTTAATAAATTTATATTTGAACATTTAATTTGCATTTAAACATTAAATTAATATTTAAACATTTAAATTTAACATTTAAGCATTTAATAAATTTATTTTAAAACATTGTCAAATCACTTAATCGAATACATACCAAGACCCTATATTGTTCACCCTATGCATCGTATATTGTTTTTAGTATGTATTTAACACTGTTTTCAGTTTGTATCTTTTATTTTTTTCACTGAAAATAATTATTATAGTTTTCAGTATACAAATATAGTTTTCAGTATGCATATAATACCATTTTTAGTAGACGAATAATATGTTTTACGAATATATCTATTTTCAATTTGTATCATATACTGTTTTCAATATGCATCTTCTGTCTTCAGCAGGCATCTGATACTGTCTTCAGTTTGTATCTTATATTGTTTTCAATATAATATCCAAACTGAACTATTCTGAATGTCTTCTATTTATTTGGTGTATAGCATATAAAATATTTTTTCAAAAAAAAAAAAATCATAGCAAATTTTGAAAATTTATAATTTGAATAAAACTATAGCAGCTAGCTAAAATTGCATTAAATAAAATTATTAAAAAAAAAAAACCTTATATGAAATTATTTGAGCAGTTTTTTGAATTGATCCTCAGTGGGTAGATTTGCAATTAAATGATCAACCCATTATAAGAAATAAATAAACTGATTAAAGGATCAAATAATTATAAGAGTTGAATAAACAGATTAGATGATCAAACTATAAAATTGAGTAAATTAATTAGAAGAACTAAATAGATTAGAACTAAAGATTATAAGAACTAAATTGATTAGATGATCAATCAATTATAAGAATTGAATAAACTGTTTAGATCATCAACTAATTATAAGAGTTGCAATTAATTAGATGATCAACCCATTATAAGAATTGAATAAACTGATCAGAGGATCAACCAAGTTTAAGAATTGAATAAACTGATTAGAGGATCAACCAAGTTTAAGAATTGAATAAACTGATTATATTGGTTTGGTTTGTCGCTCTACGGTCATCTAGTGCACACTTTAGGCTAATTAGACCGGGACCAACAGTTTAACGTGGATTCCGAACCACCAACAAACATCAACGCTACCGCCAGTATTCGAACCTGAAGCTTTCAAACTGATTAGAAGATCAACCAATTATAAAAGTAAGCTGTAGGTCGCCGTCTAATTTGCCTAAAGTGTGCACAAAATGACCGTAGAGCAAAACCAAACCAATTATAAGAATAATAAACTGATTAGATGATCAACCAATTATAAGGATTGTTTTCAATATGTATCTTACACTGTTTTCAGTATATATATCATGCACTATTTTCAGGGCGTATCTTATATTTTTTCAGGATATATCTTATACAATTTCCAGTTTGTATCTTATACTGTTTACAATACAGAAGACGAAGTTCAGAATCATCTCTCTAGTATATGATCTCTTCAGTGACTTGCGCCACTGCCCTCGGTAGGGCGCTGGGTTTGCGGTGAGCGCGGGGCGCTCTCCTTCTTTTCCCGTCTTGTGCGCTTTACACATGTCATTTTACATGCAGTTCGCATTAGCGAAGATGCTGTGTTTCATCCCCGTCCCCGCTATTGATCGCGCATAAATGTTTCCCAAATTAAGTCTCGGCCCTGATCACCGCCTAAGCCCCGGACGAGAGATTTCCTGAGAGGGGCGGATGAACAGAATGCGGTCGGGGGAAAAAAGTGCGCCCCTCACACACACGAATGCATAAGTAGGGTTGGTTTCCGCTGTTTTAAAAACCTCTTTTATTAAATTCTGCCCCGGTGTGGGGGCAACATCGATTCATTTTTATTTCTGGTGTGATCTCTAATTGATGGGAAATGTATGGTTGAGTAGCTGTCTTTTCCACTTAAGGGTTTTGAAACAGGGGAATCATTTATTTTTTGTAAGGACAAGGATTTTTTAAAAATAATTTGCTAAACAAGTAATATTTTAGTTTATTTATTAAACAAGTAATGTAAAAAAAAAATTTAAGTCAATTCCTACTTTTTTTCCTCTATTGCAGAAAGTCCTTTATAAATAATTTTCATTCATTTTTTTTACGTTTATCTGGCGCCACCTATTGGTAGATATATGCAACTTAAATCTAAAATTACTTAATTAAATTTAATTACTGAATTAATATTTGAGAAATCTGTATTAACATCAAGTGTCATCCACTACAAATTAAAAAAAAAAAAAATGTATTTGAACTTGCGTGGATGAATAAAAAGTACTTTATGAACAATTGAAAGTTTGTACAAGATATATATAGGGAGAGTGTGAGCTAATAGAAGGAACTAGAAAGAACTTTTAAATAAATAGACATACATTTTTTTGTTTGTAATATATTTATAATAGGAGAAGGAACTGTAATATTTATATTTGAATATATATTTAGTTGGATCCTGAATGGCCGAGTGGCTAGCGCTCTGGCGCTCGGTACCACAGGTTTCGGGTTCGACTCCCGGGGGTGCCATGGATGTTTGTAGCGGTTCGGAATCCACTTTAAACCGCAGGTCCCAGTGTAACACGATCGAAGAACGTTGCGGGGGTAACTCCCGCGTCCGTAGCTTATCTCTTCAACATGCACCTCCTGGGTAGTGAAAATTGAGTAACGTCGGCGCAGCGCTTGCCTTTTTTGTCTAGTATTTTCCAGCTGCATTAGGACAAGAAAAAAAAAACTTTCAGATAAATATATTAGGAGAAGGAACAGTAGTATTCATATTTTAATATGTATTTATTTAATTAGCTCTTGTCACAGGTTTTGGGTTCGAGTCCCAGCAGTGCCATGGATGGTTGTAGGGGTTCGGAATCCACTTTCAACCGTAGATCCCGATCTAAACGGACGCAGATCTTGGGCGTAGGACTGACAACCCTACCCTGTAAAACAAAACATCTTTCATCTCACATCGATTAATTTTGGGTTTTTATTTCTGGAGTAATCACTAATTGATGGGAAATGCATTGCTGAGTAGCTGTGTTTTCCAGTTAAGGGTTTCAAAGAGGAAATTATTTATTTTTATTAAGGCAAGGATTTTTAAAAATAATTTGCTGGTTGTTTATTAAAAAGGATCAGAAAGAACTAAATAAATAAATATAAGTGTTTTTTGTTAATATTTATATTAGGCAGAAGAAACGTAGTATTCATATTTTAATATATATTTTTCTTATTTGGGGTCTGATGGGCGAGCGGCTAGCGCTTGGTGCTCTGTACCAGGTTTCGTTTTCCAGTCCCATGTCATGGATGTTTGTAGTGGTTCGGAATCCCCTAAATAAACCTTAGCTCCAGTCATAGGATCGTAGAGCGTTGTGGGGGTAGTGTCACTCGCTTTTTTATCATCTCTTCAAACTACACACGTCCCCTGGGCAGTGCTAAATGTGTAGCCCTTGCTTATGGCATAAAGTTGTCTAAGTATTTGCTACCTCCCAAAATAGTTTTCTAGAAATTCCTTTGAAAGTTTTAAATGCATAAATTAAATATCCTAATAGCTCGTGATGACTTCGATTTCATATTTTACTTTCCAGTTCGTATTTCGATTTCTAATGACAATAGAAACAAAAATGGGAGTTGATTTCGAAAACTAAAGATCTGATTTTTAAAATAAAAAAAAAAAAAAATTCAATTCTTTTTAAACGAAAAATGGGATTCGAACGTGATCGATTATCTTAAGTTTGTTTGAAACAGGGGAATTTAATCATTGTTATGAAGCAAGAATTTTAAAATAGTTTGACAGTTACCTATTTTAAAATGAAAAAAAAAATTTTAAAGTAATTAAATATTTATTTTTTGTCAATAAAATATTAAAAGAAAAAAGATAATATTCATTAATTTATTATTTTAATGGGAAACTTAAATACTTTGATAATGCTTTTACAATAAATACATTCTATTATTAAATATTATTGCATTTCATTAAATGAAATAATTATAAAATTTAATACTATTGCATAATAAATTACATTCAATATAATTAAATATTACTATTAAATATTATTGTATTCTCAGTATAGCTTTTTCAAATAATGAAATAATGAACAAGAATATTTAATTAATTTTTAATTTACAAGGTTTTTAAAAAGTGTAATGAAAATCTGTTCTCATCAATAAAATTTGTTACAAAGATTTAAAATATAAAATAATATGAAACTCTTTTTTTTTTTTTTTTTTACCCATTTGAATAATATTTTTGACAAACTTTGTACCTTTCTAAAATTTTCTTGGTTGTCGAATGTATTTGTTTTACTTTTTAATATAAATATGTGCTGGTAATTCAAAACTGTTATTTAAAATTAATTATTCAATAATTAGCGGAGATTATTAATTAATTAATAATCTCTGCACTTATTATAATAATGATAAGTATGTCTCCCGAACGATGCAATACAGGCCTTACAACACCTAGGCATGCTGAGTATCAAATTATCAATCTGATCTTGGGGAATATTACACCACTCATCAAGCAATGCCCTCCGAAGTTCCGGTTGACAGGTGGGAGGGGGTTGACGGTCTGCAATTTGTCGGCCAAGCATATCCCACACATGTTCTATTGGATTCAAGTCCGGTGAGTATGCTGGCCAATCCAAAAAGAACCTGATATCCTCAAAAAAAGGCATTCGTCTACAATGTTCGCACGGTGAGGACGGGCGTTGTCATCCATAAACAGAAATTCAGCACTCATGGCACTCCGAAACGAACATACATGTTGTTCCAGAATGACATCCCGATAGATGTGGTCTGTCATCGTTCCACTCTGAACATGCAGGTCTGTTCTGGAACCAAGAATAATCCCTCCCTAAACGAGCCATCCTGCACCACCGTAATGGTGTCGTTCAATGGTGTTCTCTTGGTGGTAACGGTACCTGGCGCTCTCCATATGAAAGTCCGGCGAGAATCAGACTGCAAACTAAACCTGGACTCGTCGGAAAACATCACACTAAGCCACTGTTGCGGTGTCCACAATGTATGCTCACTACTCCAGGTTAATCGCAGGCGACAGTGAGTTGCGTTAAGCGGAACACATCTGACAGGCCTACGGGCACATAGACCAATGTGCCTAAGCGTCTGTACACGGTCTGCCTTGAAACTGTCGTACCGGTAGCTGAAGAGAGCTGACGAGACAGGTCTGATGCTGTGCTCCGTCTGTTTCTTTTGGCATAGCTGCTAAATACCGGTCCTCATTCGGGGTTGTAACTCGGGGGCGACCTGTGCTGTAACATCTACTCACATTACCATCATCTTGGAATCGTTGCCAAAGCCTGGAGATGACACTCTGTGCGATTCAAGTTCCTCGGATACTTCCAGCTGGGTACGTCCACATTCCAGTCGTCCGATAATTCTACTACGTAAAAAAATCTTCCAAATGCTTCCTTTGTGCCATAACTATGCGGTTATTGCACTGAAAGGCTTTTAAAGCGCTTGTGAACAATTTTACTTCTTTGCCACCATTCCTTATATACCCCTCTCTTACACTCGTCATTGTGACGTACTATCCGAGCCATCTGGTGGTTTCCTGTAATTTGAATATTCTTCTTCAAGATGTGTGTGATATTTCTACAGGTGAAATTTTTTATTTTAGAGTTCAATTTCTGTGTGATTCTGAATTATCCTTAATTTATGGACATGAGTGTAAAACCTCTTTCAGATTAGCTGGCTACGAAAGCAGTAGTAATTGAAACTTTTACACCAGTGAATTGGAACCGTACCCCTAATGTACGCTAATTACACTACACAGAGACACTACATAGAAGGGCATATTGCCGCCAAATCACGAGTTGGTCAACAGTGACCTTTAAATGTCTAATTTTAATCCTACAACATTGACAGATTCGTCTGGAGTCGTGTCGTAGATAATCATCATAGCTGTCAGCGATAAATTCTGCTACAATTTTGAAACAGATGAACACCAGATCTGTACGTGGAGGCGTCAGGGTCAATTGTCTCAATCAGACTTTGTTTCTCACGGAAAGGCAGTCATTAATTATGGCGTAATGATGTGCAATATCTTACAACAATATCTTATCCTAATCATTATACAATTTATCTTTAACTTGTAATAGATAGGTTGATGAGATTATGCATCTATTTATTTTGCCCCGTATTGCATGCCATCCTTGGATCATTTTACAACAAGACAATGCCCATCCTCACAAGGCACGCATATCCACGAACTTGTCTTTTCTTTTTTAGACACTTCAACCCCGTACCTAAAGATATGCAGTTCCTGCGAGTTATAAAAGCAACATTAGTGGATCTCATGTAAACATGAACGATCCCTCGACGAGCGTTGAGGAAGGACGGGTGAAAAATACTATCCCAGACAGTGCTTTTATTTCCGTATTCGAGTTTTCTATGAGAGAAAATCTGTCTAGGCAGTCTACTTATCGATGAGAGAACTTTTTCCACATATTGTCAGAATCGCCACTGAGTCTTTTCGTTTCTAAAAGCAATGACTACAACAATGACTCACCAGCGGATTAACACTTTGGTTCTCCTGCCTGCTGACTCCGCATGTTAATACTAGACAGCGAAGTAGACATATCTATGGATTGAATCCATGCTGTTGATATTTTTAGTTGGCAAAAAGATCACCAGATCTTTCAGTAATTGAAGATGTATGGGGCATGGTAGCTCACAAGATTTAGACACTCTAAAATGGCGCATTTCTGGATAAACGATTTAAAAAGGCATAATAGAATGTACCGCAAGATTTGATTAGGAATCTTTATTCGCCTGACCCATAGCTTGGTCGCAGTTTAATTCTGCTGGTGGTGTTGCTGTACTCACTGCCTTCAGAAATGGCTTGTAGCATTTTTTCCAAGAGAAGAGATAATCCTTTCTCTTCCCGGAGTAAAGGAAAATATATCTTTAAACCAGTGCAACCTATCACTTTAATCTGACAGCAGATAAGCAGTATCATGGATAAGGATACATCATGAAATCAGCGATCGTCTCTTCGACCATCACAGGTCGAAACAATTACAACTAGGATACGAGCTATGCCATGAGTTGCTGCATCGTGATTGGGGATAGGCCGTGGACTAAGAAAGTGGTCACTCAATTTTAAATTAGGAGCGCTGACCCCCCTCCCCCTCCTCTTGACGGATTTTCTTAAAGGGAGGTTTTGGAGAAGTGAGAGAGTGTTCTGCAACGGGTCGACAAGAACTGTTGTTTTTCTTTTTTCTGTAAAGTGACTGAACAGGCTGGAGATCACGCCTGTCTACAAAGTGAACCCCTTGCGATTTCATGGATCTCACTGTATGATAATTGAGGTCTGCCGCAGACAGGGTGCATTAGATTCGTCATAGACTCGAGATATTCGTATATATATATATATGAACTATATGCATTATGCAACTGCATTATATATATATATATATATATATATATATATATAATGCTTCTAAAATTAAAGTCTTTTCATGAACTGGAAAGTGGCCCTATTCGTTATAAGTCTAGCATCGGCCGAGACGTTACACAGCGAGACTTAATAGTGATTCTGACAATGTGTGTAAAAAGGGCCTCTGATTGACGGGTGAGGCTGGTAGGAGTTTTCGAATTTTCAGCCTATGATTTCGGGGCAATTATTCTTAAAAATTCTCCCAAAAAGGTACTGTCCTCGCATCATCAGCCATCCATGGATTATTTGTGGTTCACATCTGGCCCATCGATGTCTCATCTTCCCTTTCTAACTCGTAGGGGTTGAACAGCCCCCCCCACCCTAGGTAGAGAGAGTGAGGTGTGGAAAGCGAAAAGAAAAAATTTTGACCCTCCTAACATAAACTCATGCAAATATACATTCATGTTCATAAATTAAGGATAATTCAGAATCACACAGAAATTGAACACTAAAATAAAAATTTCACCTGTAGAATTATCACACACATCTTGAAGAAGAATATGCAAATCACAGGAAACCACCAGATGGCGCGGATAGTACGTCACAACAACGAGTGTAAGAGAGGGGTATAAAAGGAATGGTGGCAAAGAAGTAAAATTGTTCACAAGCGCTTTAAAAGCCTTTCAGTGCAATAACCGCATAGTTATGGCACAAAGGAAGCATTTGGATGATTTTTTACGTGGTAGAATTATCGGACGACTGGAATGTGGACGTACCAGCTGGAAGTATCCGGGGAACTTGGAATCGCCCAGAGTGTCATCTCCAGGCTTTGGCAACGATTCCAAGATGATGGTAATGGGAGTAGATGTTACAGCACAGGTCGCTCCCGAGTTACAACGCCTAATAAGGACCAGTATTTAGCAGTTACTGCCAAAAGAAACAGACGGAGCACAGCATCAGACCTGTCTCGTCAGCTCTCTTCAGCTACCGGTACGACAGTTTCAAGGCAGACCGTGTACAGACGCTTAGGGCACATTGGTCTATGTGCTCATAAGGCCTGTCAGATGTGTTCCACTTACCGCAACTCACTGTCGCCTGCGATTAACCTGGAGTAGTGAGCATGCATTGTGGATACCGCAACAGTGGTCTGGTGTGATGTTTTCCGACGAGTCCAGGTTTAGTTTGCAGTCTGATTCTCACCGGACTTTTATATGGAGAGCGCCAGGTACCCGTTACCACCAAGAGAACACCATTGAACGACACCGTAACGGTGGTGCAGGATGGCTCGTTTGGGGAGGAATTATTCTTGGTTCCAGAACAGACCTGCATGTTCAGAGTGTAACGATGACAGGTCACATCTATCGGGATGTCATTCTGGAACAACATGGGGGGCCATGGGTGCTGAATTTCTGTTTATGGATGACAACGCCCGTCTTCACCGTGCAAACATTGTAGACGAATGCCTTCAATTGGAGGATATCACCCGTATGGATTGGCCAGCATACTCCCGGACTTGAATCAATAGAGCATGTGTGGGATATGCTTGGCCGACGAATTGCAGCCCGTCAACCCCCTCCCACCGGTCAACCGGAACTTCGGAGGACATTGCTTGATGAGTGGTGTAATATTCCCCAAGATCAGATTGATAATTTGATACTCAGCATGCCTAGGCGTTGTAAGGCCTGTATTGCATCGTCCGGGAGACATACTCCATATTAACCATCATACTAACCATGTTATACTATTTTTTGTAAATATGTTCTTTTTGAAATTTGCTCAGGGGAGTAAAAATCGAAATTTTTATTAATTATGTCAAACATATAGCATCTTTTTGCTCTTTTACCTTTTGTTTAATAAATAGACTTTACAAAAGTCAAATTTGTTTTGCTTCTGTCTCTTTCTTTGCCGGAACTTCATTATCCTTAATTTATGGACATGAGTGTATATCGACAATTACTGATTTGAACCAAGTACAGATATGAACATTTGATATACAAGCGTTATTTAGTGATGAGTCCTGCTGCTTTGAATTTTGAATAATTTATATAATGCTTCAATAAAACAATATCTGCCTGGTGTTTCAGGATTTATTTTTTTGCAAGAAGTGTTAATTTAAAATTTAATGGAAAAGCAAGTAATGAATATATTAATACATGTTAAATTGCAATGTGCGTACCAATTTTTCTATTGTTGTTTTTTTCTGATCAATATAATTTACTATGAATCTAATCGCATGCTACATCAGTACTAATTGGAAATCTTTTTAAACAAAATTAAATTCCAAAAACAATTCTTACACTAATTTCAGCTTGCAATATTTATTCATAACGCATCTTGTATACAAGGATATATAATGTACTACAACAATTTTGGGATGACAACCATGGAAAGACGATATGAGGCAAAAGAATTTTCAATAATAATAGGCTTCAATTTCATATTAAATGTTTTTATTTACTTAACTCTGTCGAGCACTCTCGGCGAACAGCAAATTTAAATAAATTTAAATATCAATAATAGTAAATATTTGAATTTATTGTCGGACAGTTATTTCACCCTTATTGATGCAACATCTCTCAATCCTAGCAGGAAGCAAATAAACCCCAAGAAGTTTGAGAATTGAAATGGAAAGCATTTATATGAATGAAAAGAAACTTCGAGTGCGTAAACTTATGCATTTTTTGTGCGCATTGCAAAGAGCATTGCAGCGAACGAGTGCTTTTCATTTGGGCTGCATGAGTTCTGCTATTTGAATCACAAAAGCACGAGCAAATGTATTCACATATTAAAAGGGGGACTGAATTAGAGCAGAGAATATTCATTCTTTTACTGCATCGCTTATTTCTACCGGTTCTTATTTAAACGGTTAGTTTTTCTCAAACATAAAGTGCAGCAGATCATAAAGATATATTTTTTGTTGCATATTTGAATTTTTGAGAATATTTTATTTTTTTAATTCATATTTCAGATTCAGCTTTTTATTCCTCTGAAGATATTTTTAATATAATTTTATTTTATAAAGACTAAGCTATTATTTTTTATTTTTTATCGTTGTCTCAAAGGATAGACAAACTTTAAAGACCTCCCACCGTCTCAAAATCTTTTCAGGGAAGGAATAAATTTTTTTTAAATGTTTATCTCTAAAAATATGAAGCTAATATCAATAAAATGAATTTCCTTATTAATATTATAAAGTAAGCAACATCTAAAGTTTGAAATAATATTAAAAGTTAGATTTGTAAGGAAAAAAATTATGGTTTAAATTTTCATACAAAATATTTATAATTTTAGTGAAGTGCAAGAAAATAAGTGACATGTATGTGAGATTTTAAGGTATATCTTTCCATTTCCTTTCCATTTTCTATTCCCTTACTAATCCAAATGCTTCAAAAAAAGAAGAAAATGTAATAAATTGCCAAATATTTTAATTTAATGCTTTTTTGGGACGGATAATAAAAAAAATAACTTTATTATACTAAATTGTTTCTGTGATAAATGTTATAATCTTTTGGCTTATCTTAACTTTACTGTGTTTTTATTTAAAGAGGTGTTTTTGTGTATTTTGGATACAAATCTATTTAGAAAAGTCTTTTTTTTCTTTCAAAATAAAGTTGATAAGTTTCCTCTTTTAAATAGGAAAACTGTTGAAGGATTTCGCGAGGTGATCCCTCAGCAGAAGAATGGAAATTAAACTTTTTGTTTCGTGTTCATATTGTTATTTATTTCGGAGGTGCACGGTGAGGGGGGCTTACAGGGGCGCACGCCTACACACGGAGGGGCTTCCCAAATCCTTCAAGAATGCTCAAAGCCCTCACATGGGAGGGAAAAAGGGGGATGGTGCACAAATTTCAGCGCCCTGAAGAATCTATTTATATTGGCTAAAAAGAAAACTCATATATGCTATATGAATCCTTTATTCAAGATATTTTTAATGTTCATGAAATGTTCAAGAGGTTCAATGTTAAAATGCCAAAATACACTAAGAACTTATTTACATTGATCTTTTAATGTTGAAAAAAAAATACACTTCATATATGCCGTATAATTCCTTTATTCAAGATATTTTTAATGCTCATGAAATGTTCAAAACCTGCTTTAATTGAAATATTGACATTTCTTAAATTGTTAAAATTTCAGATTATATATAATTAGAACTGAATATCTGATTAAAAATTGAAAACAGAAAAAAAAAAAATATAAGTATGACTCAAAGAAATTCATACAAAAATAGCGAGTTATATATATACATGACTCGGAAATTCATGCAAAAAAAAAAGCGAGTTATATATATATATATATATATGGCTAAAAGAAATTCCTGCAAAAATAGCGAATTATATATATATATATATATATATGGCTTAAAAAGAAATTCGTGCAAAAATAGCGAGTTGTCAAAGTTTGAATTCGACTTTTGTGAAATAGCCATTACGATATTGTGTATTTGAATGGCTATTTTAAAAAGATAGAGAGTGGAGGGTTAGTGAAAACAAGTTCTCACACGACTTATTTTGTGGTGTTCATTTGCAGAGTATCATTGCTCGATTCAAGATTTTTAAAGGTAATTTTTTTTCACAAATTATACATAGATGTAAAGCAGTATATCATAAAATTCTCACCATCCCTCATCAGCAGTAGTAGTGCACTGCCTGTAATTGATAGTAGTGTCAGTAATTGATAATAATGGTGAGATAGGCGCCATGCATGGACATTTTTTTTTTTCCAATGGCAAGGCAATACTAAAATGGGAAAAATACAAAATAAAGTTGACCAAAATAATTGCCTTATGAGTTCTCTAGCTTACCAGTATCTCGCCGTCTCAGATTTGCCATGAAGTGCCAAGCAACGTTGAAGATTAGCTCGATTCATTAGTTCTGCCAAATCACAAAGAATGCAGTCTGGTTCGTCAAAAATCTCAATGCGATGTAGATGTTCATTAGATCAATTCCTTTTTATTGAGACAAGCCACCAACATCCATTGCAATACATGCAGGCCAACCGGACGACGGTTAGGATAGCAGCTACTGAAAACTGTAGACCAAAAACTCATGCCAAAAACGAATCATGCCGAAAACTGTAGACCACTTAGCCGTATAGAATGTTGCCCAGGTGCACTACTAGGAGGTAAGTCTACATTGAACCCTATACATGCACATGGCTTTGTTTAAAAAAATTACAAAAACTATACTGGCGAAAATTTCTGCAATAGCGAATAAGTATCAGAGCAATTGCCTTGAAATCCTCCTTTGTGAAGATATCATCAAACGTGTTAACTATTTATTAATGAATTATATATACTGATATCCCTTTTCATAATTCAATAGATGGTTGCTTCGTGCTTTTCTTACATGATATTTAGATAAAAGCAAAGTCATTCTTTTATGTTGTTGTGCTCAATATGCTAATACTATTGTCTTGCAAAAAAAAAAAACAAACAGGACATTATTAACCATCAAAGTCATTTAATAAACAAGTAATATAAAAAAATTTTTTTAAAGTCAATTTCTCCTTTTTTTTCACTATATTGCAGAAAGTCCTTTATAAATAAAGTTGAAATTTTCCTCTTACATCTGGCGCCATCTATTGGTAGATATAGGCAACTTAAATCTAAAAAAAAAAGTAAAATTAATTAATTAAATTAAATTAATGAATTAATATTTGAAAAAACTGTATTAACATCCAGTGTCATCCGCTACAAGTTCAAAAAATGTATTTGAACTTGAATGGATGAATAAGAAGTATTTTATGAACGACTGAAAATTTCAACTAGATATATATAGGGAGTGTGAACTAATAGTTTGGAATTGAAAAAATATTTAATATCATAAATTACCCAGTAATAAAGTAGAGATTTGATTTTTCATCAAAACATAAATCTTGTGCCACTACCAAATCTTTTGACCATTATCATGGTTTAGTGTTCTAACCAGTAGACCAACCATCATTCTGACCTATTGTTTGAGATTTCCAGTGGTGTGGACTGTCCCTGGAGAGCCCCCCCCCGTTTGTGCGCGAGGGGTGGGTGGGGGGTGAGGATGGGCGAGAGGCGATAAATTCGCCTACCCTAGGAACGAGCGACAAAAGAGATAGATTGAAAGTACAAAGAGGGTCGAGTCACCTGCCAACAACGTTTTCGAAGAGGGCCCTCCTCCTCCACCCCCGGAAAAGATCCTCTAAATCCCACTTTTCGGGAAATCACTTAAGCGCCGCCTAAATTCCTCCGCTGACAGACTGGAGAAATAAGAGGAGAGCCCACTCTTCTCACACTCGGATCTTCTCCCGCAGAAAGATTCGGGAGCGTCGCGACACCCATCCTTGGCGCGCAATCTGCCCTCATTTGGCGCCATTTGAAGTTTTCCATAGTTAAATAAACTTTAGTCGCTCATTCCTAACACTAACATTTTCAAAAGCGAGGAGATTCGGGGGTAGATCATGTCAGCTCGTAGAAAAAGTCTTGTATAGATAGGGAGAAATGTATGAATTCATCTCAGATGGGAATAATCACCTAAGAGCAGAAATTTTTCTTCATAAACTTTAAGAGAAGAACTTTTTAGTATAAAAAAATGTCCATGATATGTGAACCAGTGGTAACCTGAACAGATAATGGGCAGAAGTACTGAGTTCGAATCCACTATTGGCATTGTTGCAGTTGCTGCTTTCAGAAATGAGGGAATTCGATGGTGATTGTCTCAATGTGTGGATAAATGTAACTTCTCTCATCCATAGTCAGTCTTATTAATTGGAGTGTGCCACGATTTTTCTCCCATACGACACGCAAAAGCAGAGCATTTATTCTCAATCTGTCCTTGCTGAAGTTATGGTTCTCCTCACAACACCAGTTAGTGGACAGTTCGTGGTACACATGAGACAGTTCCCCACACCTTTCTAATTGATTAGGGACTATATAGCTGTAGGTAAGGAGGTGAGGTGTGGTGAAAAGAAAAAAAGCGAGGAGACTCGAGGTAAATGATGTCAGTGAGGAAAAATCTTATATCGATTGAATAGTGGGTCCTGCCAGAAATTCCTCTCATATGATAATGATGCTTTGGCATTAAAGATTTTCTTGATGCACTATGTACATCAAACTCTAGTGTAAATAAAAATAAATTATTAGGGTATTTTCTATACATTCGTGGGTCATGTTCCTTTTATGTAAACCATGAACAGACAATCAAATGGTGATGATGGTAGAGTATTTTCTTCCTCAAACGGGTTTTTTACTTTCAAATTGAATCGAACCAATTTAGCCGAAACAATAAATTTATAATGCGCATACCATGCAGCTGTTGCGCCATTGATGATGATGAATCTCGATGGAATATTTAAAGAAGATTATGATGTTCTCATTTTAAGAATATTTCAAATATTAAGATCACAGGATTTATAAACCTATATTTTGAATTTTCTGTTTCTGCTGACATGGGGATCCAATTTTTATGTATCGAATTAATTAAATATAGTTTCTGTAAACAGTCACGGGCTATTACTTGATATATCTTGATCAGATATTTCCATTGCTAGTTAATTTACTTTCTATTTTAAGATTTAAAACAAAAATTAATTTAATTATCTCTAATGAGCAGAAGCCACGAATTTCTTTCGATAGAACTTGCCTTTAAACAACCTTTCTTATTTTCCTTTTAATCTTACTTTTCTTTTTAATCCCACCTTCACCAATTAAAAGGTGAAGGTGGTAAAAATAATAACAAAAAAAATTCTTTTTTAAAGTACAGGAATGCATTGAATCGTAAGATGGAAAAAAAAATTATACCATGGCACTCTATAATTTAAGTGAAACAAAAGGCATACAATACAAGGAAAATAAACAATAGTTATGAACATCATGTGATGCAGTACAGAGGATGGTATAAGGATATTATGATAATGTTGAGTATGATATTGCAGAATGCTATTGTTTAAAGTGAAATAATATGTTCAATTGGTTTCTTGGTTGGTTTAATAATAATGGTTGCCATAAAATGGTTTCTTGGTATAATTATGGGCTACCAGTCTATCTCGTCGCAATGAGGTTTTGGGTACAATATTTGTCTTAGTTTAGGTAATTTAATATAATTAACGTAATCATACAATATAGAAAATAAAAATGATATTTATAAACATAATTTAAAAATGTAGTATAACATTGTATACAAATATTTGGATAATGTCATAATATTCAGCATAAGCATAATTGAAACGAAAAGCATACAATACTAATTTTTTATTACTTCTAATGACAGAATATAAACACTTACATCAAGAGATAAGAATAAAGGAAAAATAACTCAAAAACAAAAAGTGCTGCAACAGAGTTCATTAATTTAACATATCTCTGTTCATCCAGTAAAGCTCGGAGTATGAAGATCTTGAAACGCAGGACAGTGGAGTAGATGAGCATAAGTCCATAACCTCTCCAGTGTTGCAAAGAGTGCAAATTGGGTAGGAGATCGGGTCGGGATCTGAGTCTAAAAAGATGTTTTCGTAGACAGTCTTGTCCGATTCTAAGCGGAATCCAGCAACCGCTCTACGACTTGGGCCATCGCACAACTTTGGGGGTAGCATTCCTCAAGACTTATGGTATATAAGTCAGTAAAGTTCTTCTGAACATGGGCTTTATTTTTTAACTGATGGTTAATAGCAAAGAAGGGTGCATGATCAAAGCACTTTTCATAGCTAGGTAGTCCGCCTTCTGGAACCTCATAGTGGGCAGGAACCCACAGTACGATATTTTTTCCCAATAGATGTCAAGTTCTGAAGGTGAAGATGACAATCCAAAATGTCATACGTTACGAGATTATATTCAGATGCGATAACCAACAGAGTATCTTGGGATCGCACAGGATAACAATTCATTTATAAGTAGCGTGACAAAAAAGTAAAACGATAGCTATGCGACATGATGTGAAAATGTGGACGGGATGGTATACAAATATTATGTCAACGTTCAGTCTGTGAAGTATGAACAAAAAATGCTATGTTTAAATTGAAAGAAAGGGTACAAAGATATCACTTAATATTAGGTTGGTGGAATATGAACTTTCAACAAGCTATTATTATAAGTGAAAAAATGGGTGCATAAAAATTAATTAATATTTATAGGGTTATTAGTCTTCTGGGTATAATTATGGTCTACCAGCCTGCTTTGGGAATAGTGTTCTGGCGCTCTGTTTTTCGCATTCGTTCCGGCGTTGCATGGATGTTTGTAGCGGTTCGAAATCCACTTTAAACCGTAGGTACAGGTCTAATTTTCTTCAGATTTTATGCTTAGGGCTAACAACCATATCTCGTAAAAAGAAAATCTCCTGTCTCGAAATCTTCCAGTGACAGACGGTTTTGGCCCACCATGGGCCTGATGAGCAAATGAAGAAGAAGAAGAAGTCTAACTGTAGCAATTGTGGTGTTGGTAATATTTCTGTCCATGCATTAAAAAAGTGGACCCCTTTTCCCCAAAAATATAAAAAAAAAACATTTCATTCGTTAAATTCACTGTGAACTCATTGAAGAATTTCTTTTCAGCGAATTAATGAATGGATTTTCTAATCAGAATGATGCAAAAATAATATTTTTATTTAAATGTATTTTCAGCTGAGATGTGGAGGACCCTTTATTTGAAATTTACATCATGACGTGGCGCCAAAGGAAGCCTTGCTTGGCGAGGAAAGGGGGCGAGGGCGGCAACCCTGGGGGAGAAGCGACCGTAGGAAAGATAATGCCGCTCAAGACTGGGCATCAGCCTTTGGACCAGCTGGCTCTCTTGAAAACCCCCTTCCATCGACGTCTATTACAGTAAATTAAATTCTTCCTTTCCCAAACATTCCAGCTTAACCCAAATACCCGGGCCCTAAACCCAATTAACAGGGCACTCCCAGCATTACAATAAAGGTGAGCTCCCGAGAAAGCATTAATGGAATTTACATTCTTTGCCCGGGTATTATGCGCTCGGACGACTTTCCTTGGGCGCGAGGGGCATTAAAGAGTTACTCTGTCTCCCAGGATGATAGGCCGGATTTAGGGGGCTCTGCTTAAAAGGCCCCAATCAAGGCACCCGTGTCACTCGGCATGACATCTTCTCTGGCGTATTCTTTGGGTATACTTTTTTTAAAAATGTGTTTCAAAACTCATCTGATGGACGGAACATGATTTCTGAAAAAAAATTTTTTTTTTTTGCTTATGTACCATTTATGTACTCCATGAATCAGTTACTGGGTCAGATACCTACTGACTGGAGATGAAAGGAGAACACAGCCTTGCGGAAGAACTGAGATAGTTATCCCTAAAAGTTTTCTCTGTGGATTTTTTTTTCTCATAGGCCTAGGTATTATTAAATAAAACCCAAAACCTCCTCCAAGACTGTTCGACTGTCTATGTGAGATACTTATAAGCGGGGTCATTGAATCACTACTTATAATGTTAACAGTGTAAATTTGCATTAAATTGACATTTCTTGCCCATGTATTAGACGGAACAGGATTTCTAATATATATATTTTTTTTTTTTTGGCTCAAGTACCATTTATGTAGGCCATGACTAACCTTCTGACTGGTGATAAAGGGAGAACTTTTAGGGAGTAACTGATGAACTTTTAGGGCAGTTATCCCTAAAGGGTTTTCTCTCATATGCTTGGGTAATATTAAATAAAACCCGAAATTCTCCCCCAAGACAGCAAGACAGTTGTAGATGTGAGATGGTTACAGGAGTGGTCATCGAATCACTACTTATAATGTTAACAGTGTAAATCTGCATTAAATTGCAGTTTATTTACAAGTTCTTGATTTTTTTATTTTCGTCGAATATCGGTGAGCCCCATGTTTCACTGATTCCTAAATCGGTTACAATTTTTTGCAAGCATGATTTCTAAAAATTTTTTTTTTTTTTTTGATCATGTACCATTCATATAGATTATGAATAGCCTACTGACTGGTGATGAAGGACGAATGTCATGTAGGAGAACTTTTAGGAGTAACTGAGGCAACTACCTCAGTTACTCCCTAAAGTTCTCCTCCCATGAGAAAAGCTACAAAAAGCTCCCTCAAGACACCTTGGCTGTTGATGTGAGACGATTACAGACGTTACAGAGTCACTATTAGCTATGTTAACAGCACCTATCTGCATTAAATCGCAGTTTATTTACGATTTCTTGAATCGTCGAACATCAGTGAACTCCGTGTTTTCACTATTGAATTAAACAATATGCTATAAATGTAGTATGATTTCTAAAAATTTCTTTTGCTCATGTACTATTTATGCTGACTGGTGATGAAGGGTGCACATTGTCTTGTGAGAGAACTTTTAGGGGCCACTGAGGCAGTTACCCCTAAAAGCTCTCTGTGGGGTTTTCTCTCTTTATGCACTATTTGCAATGTTAGCAGTGTAGACCTGCATTAAATTGCTGTTTATTTGCAATTTTTGAATTTTTAATTGTTCGTTGAACATCAGTGAGTCCCATGCTTCACTGATAAATAGAATGAACAACTCGCCGATATACCTATCGGGGGAGACAGTGTTTTCCGAGAGAATTTTAGGGATAACTGCCTTGGTTACTTCTAAAGTTCTCTGTGAGTTTACTCTTTTATTCCTAGGTAATATATAAAAAAGAAAACTCAGCAAACTCCCACAAGACATCCTTACTGTAGATGTGATGCTCTTTCAGATGTTTCTATCGGGTTGCTATTTAAAATGCTAATAGTATAAATTTGTATTAAATATCAACTAGTTTAAAATTTCTTGCACATATAATAGACGGAACATGATTTCTAAAAAATTTTTTTTTTGCTCATGTACCATTTATATAGACCATGAATAGCCTTCTGACTGGCGATGAAAAGAGAACATTGTCTTGTGGGAGAACTTTTTAGGAATAACTGAGGCAGCTAATATTTTAATGTGCTTCAGAAATTTTCTACGGGACCTCTTTCACATTGTTAGAATTTTCAAAAATATTGGATTATAAATTATATCGTGACACTTTTCATGCGCCAAATGTTGGACAGCACTGAACCACGTACATTGGCAAGGAAATATGTTGAAACTGTCGTCTGATGGCATTTTTCGAATCAGATACAGTTTGTAGATTAGATTAATACACTTTAGGTTTAAGTTACCCCAGAGCACGAAATGGATAACTTTGGGATAACTTTGTCACCAAACTATTGTGATAAGTAACGTTTTACAGAAGATCCTACATGTGAAGGAACTCCATCTTGCCTCCACAAGACGCTAGAAAAAGCATTTCTCTGTTTCAAATCAGGAATTACGTAATTAGTCAACATTTCTAAATTGCGAGAATTTGTTACTGTACGTTTGTAGACTTTCGGCATAAATCTCTTCAAAAAGTAGGAGCTGAGGATACAGGTGCTTATTACAACATGATGAGGAAGATTATTGGAGTTCACTGGCCCCGTCAGGGCATCATCTTCGGTGGTGGCAAACAAAAAAAAGAATGAAAACATTAATAATGCCCAGAAGTTAAAAGTTAGCCTGTAAGAATAAGAGTGTAAAAATTCAAAAATTGATCCTGTAAAAATTTCAAAAATATTCCTATATCTTTTAAAAAGAGAGTGCGGTTCATAGTGTTCAATCTCTTGAAGGGCCTGATGTTGGTGGTTGTCAATATTATTGAAGAATATTTCTGAAAGTTTTTTCCGGTACTTTTGAGAGGTAGCAAGTAGATGAATCTTTGAATATCATCGTTTCTCAAGAATCAGTTGGCATTCGTTATTTGTCTAATGGCCGTAGTTTGTTGAGCTTCCACGATTTTGGTACTATGGCTGACGGCATAGGCCTTTACTGAGCAAGCATAGATGAGGAGAGGACGGAGCATAAAGGTGAAAAATCAAAAGTTCCAGTTTAGATGCTCGTTATACCGTACCCCACAGTCATTTTTCCTTCGTGTAACGGAAGTGTAAATCATTGGGTTGTGCCAATCATGATGGTGTCTTATGCTGAACAGGGTAATCTGCATAATTTATTCTCGTTTTCTTTCGATGAAGATTCAGTAAGCTGTGATCACAGCCGTTCTGTTGAGACCCGCAGTTGTTTTCTCTTTTCTTCTTAGGTTGTCTAGCGACTCGTGAATTTCGTGCTTAGGTACTGCTTCAACGCTATTTACGGTTTTTCACAATAGAGATCACATTCTAATAAAATAATAAAAAAAAATAGGTGTTGTCACTTGAAATTTTCGAAATTTTTGTCACTGCAACCGTAACTGTTAGAGTTTAACTACTGTTTTCTTATGATTCTTGAACGTATACTTCAAAATATCTTAAATGAAACAAAATAAAAAAAGTTTTAACAATAATAAAAATAAAATATAAATAATAAATGAATAGGGGCCTGAATGGCCGAGTGGCTAGCGCTCTGGCGCTCGGTACCACAGGTTTCGGGTTCGAGTTCCGGCAGGGCCATGGATGTTTGTAGTGGTTCGGAATCCACTTTAAACCGTAGGTCCCGGTCCTAATAGAATCGTAGAGCGTTGCGGGGGCATTGTTACTCCGCGTCCGTGACTTATCTTCAAGTGACACGCGCCCCCTGGGTAATGCAAAGTGAGTAACGTCTGTGCAGCGCTTGCCTTAAGGCATCCAAGACCAAGCTGTCTATGTGTTTGCCAGCTGCATTAGAACAAAAAAAAATAATAATAAATGAATAAATATTATAAATAGCGCTGAATAAAATATTGAAGTTTTTGTATTGAATTTATTTACACCTGTCTTTTTTTTACTAACACATGAATGTTTTTATCGAAAGTAATATAATTTTTGCCTCTTTTGACATAATTATTTTTATTTTTACATATTTTTAAAAAATTTATTTAATAATAATAATAATAAAATAATTTTAATAATAATTAAAAAATAATTTTTATTTTATTGTCTTTTCTGAATTTCATTTGACTTTATATTCATTCCACGAATTTATATATTAAAAATAATGTATGCTACTTATTATGTATATATGCATATACATATATATATATATATATATATATATATATATATATATATATATATATATATACAATTATATATGTATGTATATATGTATGTATATTTCTATTACATCGCATACTCTGACAATTTTCTGATCTCGAACTCCTTCAATTGATTCGCATTGTTAAGGGGGAATAGATAGAACCCTATATCTCATACGTTCTTCTATTGTTTATGGACCGTATAACGAAAACAAAAACAATAACTGGCTGCATACGCCAGCAGTCCATCGCCCTTGGCTGTCAAAGCGCTAATTTTCGCCATCGGCCATAAACTGGACTTACGGAGTTGTGCGAAAGTGCTTATTCAGCTCTACATGTCTCCATGTCCGCAGAGCTGATGGACGGATCGGACTCGACTCGCAGCTTAGATGCTAAGTAGATTAGGGGACATAAAAGGGGCCCTAAGCCCCTACGGCGTTACATCCACTTAAGCAGATTGAAAGCTCCCCGGTAGGGAAGCCCCTGCACGACGACAATGGCGCTGACTTTCAACGTCTGTGGGCTCTCTCTTTCTCCCTTTTGAAATTGGAATCCCGCGAGTGATTTCTCGCCAATTAGGGCCCCCTTTCTAAATCATATTCATATTGGTGGGTTGTTGTAAAAAAGCTATTACATTGTTTTTTTATAACAAAAAATAAACATCTTTTATGTTTCAAAGGACAAATATCAAATGTTGTTTTTGTATATATATATAAAAATAGGCATATAGGATATAATGAGTGCACCATTTCACTTTTTCAACCATTTTATAATTTAATGCAATATTTTATTTTTGTGAGTGCTTAGGTTTCATATTCCTTTTATGTATATTAAGAACTGACCAATGGGATGCCATTGCCTTCTGGGAGACCTTTTGAGGTTTGCTTATTTAATATAATAAAAAAAAATATACTAAAAATATATTTACAATGCACATTTTTAAAATGCACATATAATTACTTTATTCTATACAATACATTTAAATTTATATAACACATTTATTTTACGTGATAAATTTAAAAAGACTTACAAATATATTTATTCATATTTGTGTTGTATCACAGAAAACCCGATGAACTCCCACAAGATGATTGTGGTCTGATGGCCAATTGGCTAGCGCTCTGGCCTTTGGTACCACAGCCTTCAGGTTCGAATCCTGGCAGTGACATGGATGTTTGTGAGTGGTTGTAAATCCACGTTAAACTGTAGGTTCCAGTAATAATTAGCCTAAAGTGTGCATAAAATGACCGTAGAGCTACAAAACAAACCCTCAAGATAACTTTACTGTCGATGCGAGACGTTTATAGACGTTGTAAACAAGTTTTTATTTACAACATGAGTATGAAATGAGCAACCTACCCATGGATAATGTAGGAAGGGCATTGTTTTCGGGAGGTTATTTAGGAGTAGATGGCTCGCATTTGACTGTCGTATGGGAGAAACCATGGAAAACTGTTATCAGGCAGCCTCATTCGATCCTGAATGTTTTACACTCGTTATCAAAAATGTTATTGAATCTACTCACTTCCGGAAATCGTGACTACAAAGTATCAGAAAATGCTTTCGAACTTAAATCCTTCTCCAAGATAGATGCACTCCTTATTATTGGGCTAGGAGTTGGGTAGCTTATTTGTTTGAGCCCTATTGCGTGTAGCTGTTGGAGAAAGATACAGGCTCGAAACCTCTGGTGGAATGCATTCGTGTCAATACTTTAAGTGATTCCATTGCAGTTGCGTAGCATACATGAGCATTTTACATCGACAGGTTATCTGGCTAAAGTCTGTGGGTTTTCTTCCATATGACACCCAAATGTGGATAGTTAATCTTGAAAGATTTTCAGAAAAAAATATCCCCATCTAATTCACAGGTGAACTATTTTTGACAGGTTAAAAAGAAAGTCATTACTTTAAGCAATTCTATGACAATTGCGACAACATGCATGAGTATATCACATCGACAACTTACATGACTGAAGTCTAGGGGTTTACTTCCATATGAAACTTGAAGTAGGTTAGTCTTAACAAAATTTTTCAGGAAGATATATGCCCATATAATTCACAGATAAACTAATTGCGGCACACAAAAAGTTGAATACGAGATGTGTAAGAAACATTTGTTTTTAATGTGAGCTGTAATTAGAGAAGAGTATAATTTACTCTTTGTTTATAATTATTCAGAATATAACGGCAAAAATAAAAGTTCAAATTTTCAAAATGCAAGCATAAATGGTTACCCTAACAGCAAATTGAATTATTTTAATGCAATTGTATCTAATATATCTTAGTCTGCATTGATTTCTTAATTTTTCTTAAAAATAAAGAGTATATAAATGAAACTTACTTTTAAGAAACAGGTTTCTGCTTCCCTGAAATTATAAACTTTTTTTTTTTCCAGCAAAACATATGATTTTATTTTAATGATATTTATAAAATAAAACATTATTCTAATTATCTATAATTTTATTACAAAAAAATTTAAATTTATATATTAAATCTCAAACTGAGCATGATGTAAATTCATGAAACTCTTGCATTTCGCTAATTTATTCTTCTGTTATGCCATCATCTGTATTAATTTTAAATGAATATTATGATATCTAAATTTTACGCATTGACAAAATAATGTATATACAAATACAGAATAATATGTCTACAAAATAATGTTTATACAAAATAATGTGTATAAACAGAATAATGTGAATACAAAAAACGCAATCCCACAAAGTTATTTTTGGCCAGTAGGCATTAAATTCATGCTATAAATTACAAAAAACTACTATTACTAAAAACTACTACTTTTTCACAGTATTGCAAATTGCCTCTGCCAAATTTGTACATAAGGGAACGGGAGGGATCACTCAACTAATATACTCCCCCCTATTGAAAACTATGATTCATCACGCCAGAGGGAACCTCAAGCAACTCTTCCCCCCCCTTTTCGAGGCCCCGGGGTTCAAAACTAACCGTAATAAGCCTTCCCACCCCGATGCAAGAAGGATCTAATTAATCTGAAAAGGGTGCAGCAACATGCATATGCCATGGTGCTACAGAATATGTTAATTTAATATGGCTGTTTCAAAAAAGTGAAAGTTTTGAGTTGTATGCTATTTTAGTATAGTTATTTAGCAGAAAGATCTGATTGTTTTTATAGATAAAAGTAGTTTATTACAACTATTTAAAAAATAGAGTATTGAACTGGAAAGTTTGTTTTGAATGTTTGATTAAAAATTGAATTTGAATGTTTTTATACATATCAGAGTTACAAAGCTTGGAGTCCTGCCAAAATATCTTGAGTTTTACTTAAAGCCTTAGGTTCGTGGTTTTATCAAATTATAGAAAATCTTATGTTTTTTGAATTTTAGGAAATAGTTATATATAATAATTACTATAACGTGAAATATATATAAATATACAGGCTCAGTTATATATATATATATACATATATATATATACTAGCGGCCCCTGCTGACATTGTCCTGTCCTGAAAATAAAAAGAAAACATCATGGAATATGGAGCAGTGCCACGTACCAGGTCCAATTGTGAATCTAAACCATCCAGGGATACACTCAAACACACACACACACACACACACAAAATCATCAAAATCGGTCAAGCCGTTTAGATGTTCAGTGACAAACACACGTATTTAAGAATTATATGCATATAGATATATAGGCAATGTTATAGTTTTAATAGAGCAAAACAATTTGTTTAAACATTCACCAAAGTCTGTTACATTTTCTACAATTGTATAAAACGCAGATTGACTCGTCATCCCATTCTCATATGTGAGAAGCCTAGGTTTAATTTCTCAGGAAGGCTTTTAGAAGAAAGACTTACATTTATTTATTATTATTATTATTATTATTATTTATTTATTTTGCGGATCATTCTTTTTGAAGATTAGCGTGAACTCCTCCTCTGGTTTTTCAAAATGTTTTCTTTCATACTGATCTGATGAATGAGGTAAATGAACAAACACAGAATCTTGTCTATTTGCGGCTCTGGAGACTATGGCTCACATTCCTCCTGATGATGAAAATTGACAATAGTAGTACTGACAGTGGAATTTTTACTACAACTAAAATAATACTTCTTTTCATATCAAGTTCAAAAAATGCCGACCACTGCTCGGTTTTCCGTTCTGAACTTTTGGCCATTGAGGAGAGGTATGACTTTTTTAAAATCAGCAGATAATCTTGAATTCAGGAACATTTGGATTCTAACTGATAGTCGCTCCTCCATTCAACACCTTTCTAACTAGATGTCTGTGGGGGGACAGGACCGGCGCATCTATACTAAAGGGAAATCTCAGTGCTTTCACAATCACACTGCATACATTTTCAGTGGGTCCCTTCTCACGTCGGTCTGAGGGGAAATGTGGAAGCCGATTCTCTTGCAAAGTCTGCCGCTCTTGAGCCGATGACCGATCACCATGCTTTGACTTTTAGTGAAATCTTCACTTTAAGGAAAATCACAGCCAACAAACTGTGGGCTATCCCACCAATTCACAACTGGTACTTCAGAAAAGAAGCCTGGCACTGCTCTTACTTTAAAGGCAACAGAGGAATGCAGTCTGCCTTCTCTCACTTTGCCTCTGGTCACATTCGATGCTTGTAGCTTCAACGATAAAGTCAGGGTTTTCCTTACCTGTGTCAAATGCGGGTTGGACAGTACCTCTCCCGAGAATCTTCTGGAATGTGTGAACTTCCCATGTAGGCTGAGGCTGAGGTAACGTGAGGCTGAGGCAGAACCTCTTCTTTTTCTTCGACTTCCTTGTATGCTCACAGACTCGTGAAGCTGGTACAGCTGTGCTAGACCAGCTGGGATTTGCAACAACAACAACAACAACAACACACATAACATCCTTAAATAACTGTAGTTGAAATTTCATTAGATCCTCAAAAATTATTACGACAGTTATCGTATGGGTGTAGCAAAAATATCTTTTTTTTTTTCAAAAGTTCATTTTGAAAAGTTTTGAATGAATGCATTCAGTGTTCTAATAATTCTTGATGAGCCCAGTTGTATCTTGTATCGCGACTTCTAATGGCTGTAGAAACAAGCTGTTTTCGAAAGTTAAAGGTTTAATCTTTAATATGAAACAATAAAAAATAAAATTCGTTTTATAGACGAAAATCGGTAAATGAAATGGGCCGGTTGATTTAATTTCGTAGAACAGTTCCAAAAACATGGACAAGTCTCTTGTATCTCTCTACCATTCTCATAAATCTGATGAGAAATCCCAACAAGATTGTTGTGAAGGCACCCCTCTCAGGGTTGGGATGCATCATCTGCATAATCCGAGCGGCAAAAGCTGCCGGAGGTTCCTTTGCACAAGAAGGCCGGAGCGCGTGCCGGACGTGGATACCGTGTCTGGTGGCACGTGGCATCCGGAGGCGTGACGCAATCGCGATTTTATGGGAACGCCGGGAAAGTGGGATGACTTCAAAGGGGCGTGAAGGGAGTTTTTGGGAAACAAGGCGTGAAATCCCGCGTTTTGTTGCAGGCCCGATTTTCTACGGGTAGGGAGGAGCGTGTGAAAGTATGGTTGGATTAAGGATCGCTTTTGCTATGACATCAGGATCAAATGGTTTTTTTTTTTTTATCTTACTTTTAATCTAAGACAACACATGTAGAAGAAGATGCGTGAGGCTTCGTGCAATCACATTCAATGAATATTCATTGTGAAATTCACGTAAATCATCGAAACCAGGGGTGGCCAATCCAAATGATCTTGAGGGCCACTTTGGAAATGCATCCTTAACTCCTCGGGCCACATTTAAAAATTATATAATCTCCTATTAGATTTAGACCCACTATAGATGTTTTTTTGGAGTGAAAAATTGAAACATAATGAGTTATTATTTTTGTGTTGACTATTATTATCATGTAAACATAGATAATGAAATAAAAAGTGATACTAAACGCTTATTGTATAGAAATATAGAACACTTAAAATGAAATATAAATAATATTTAAATGTAAACGAAATAAAAAAAAAAATGAAATCATTAAAAAATATTTATTTTTTACTAGTGCGATATTGGTTTCTCCACTCTTTCACTTAGCCTTTGCAAATCGATCTTAGTGTGGGTATTTGCACATCGTAATAAATGTTGCAGGTTAGCGTCCGTTACGTTTGAGCGTGTCTTATGTTTGGTCAATTTCACTTTAGAAAAACTATTCGCAGGTATAAGTAGAACCAAAAGCGCTAACAGCTTCAACAAAGAGTCTGGTTTGCTCTGCTATCATCAATCAACTTGCATATCTAGGAATGGTCACTGCGATCACTTAAAAAGTAAACATGAGTTCGCAAAATTTAATTTAATTTTTCTACGACCTCATAACTGTAAACTCATCAATAAAACAGGCAATATCCGTCATATATTCTATTATTTTAAAAATCAAGAAATTTTTTCTCATCATTTCGGCAGTTAATTTTTGAATATAGGGAAGCACACATAATGCATTTTTAATACATTAGTTTTCACTACTTTGACATTATGAAATAAATATATTTTATAAATATTCAAGGCGCTCTACTGGTTGACCCCTCCCCCGATCTAGGCCTTTGTTCAGATACATGGTGGGATTATTTTTTTTTCTTTTTGTTGTAATGATCTAACGTGTGTTTAAACATAAAGATATTAAGCAATTAACAATATTTAAGAAAAGGAACTTTGCATTGTAGAAAATTTAGTTGAATCATTAAAAGAAGATGCAATTTCTATTTTAAATAAGAAATTTTATTTAATTTTTATATTAAAATAGTTTTTTTAGAGAAAAAAAAAAAACTAAGGGATCTAATTACAGTAAGAAAAAGTTGTATGGTATAAAAATTTATGGTTTCATGTTATTTATAAAAGTTAAATACGAGAAGTCAATAATAATACTAATAATGGAAGAATAAGTGTAAGGATTATGTAAAATTTTATATTCTTAAAATACCCATACCTTTTTTGTCTTACATATTATGCTCATAATTCAGCTGTTTTTATTTCAGAAATCTTTGGTGAAGATATCTTCCTTTTTTTTTTATTATCGAAATTGCTGTTTGATTTGTATTTTGTGCCAGATTATAAACTTTTATAGCCTGTGTTAAAAATCGTCTTAAAATTAACGCTATACTAAAAATTTTATTAAAATTCATTTAAAATATTTATTACTTTAATTTAAATATTTATTTTGTCAACATTAGAAAACATTTCAGTTTAACATTAAGAGGGATGGGTTACTAAATTTAACAATTCAGTTAACAAAGTCAAGAACAATTTGATCTCCGATTGTGTGGAAAATTGGCAAGCTGTCAAGTCGGACAGATTCAAACAGAACAGTGTAATAGGGGAGAAAGGTAGTTTTGGACTTTTATTTATTACAATACAAACAATACAAATTTTATACAAGTAATTTAAATTTTTAATAATTAAAAATTTTAATAACATGATATAAAAAGAAAATTTAACGATAACAAATTCCACAATAAAAATTAATTCTTTATGCCGCGTATGTTTGACTAGCAAACTAACACGTAATCAATTCATCCATTTCTGTCTTTAAACTGGATGTTCCGCTTTCAGCATTTGGTTTTGTCACTCTACGGTCATTTTTTTTGCACTTTCAGTTAATTAGATCCGAACCTACAGTTTAACGTGAATTCAGAACCACCAACAAACACGTATGCCACTGCCAGGATTCTTATCTGAAACCTGCGGCAGCAAAGGTCAGAGCGTGGTATTGGCCACCGAGCGCAAACTGTACGCAGAGTCATGATCTAACAATAAAAGCATTATATATTTGAAAATGCTGAGAATTCAAAATTTGTAGGACAACGTTTTCATTTCAATGAGATGTTCTGATTTAGATCAAATAAATTATATGAAGATCTATTTTTTGACAAAGACACAAAACATAGATTGCAAGTTTGAAAGTAATTTCACAATATTCTTTCAAAATGCAAGTAAGGCAGAAAAGCCACCATCATCTCGTACCAATGACACGCATTTGTTTAGATGCAAAATTTCAGCAAGTCGGATAGAAAACCGGGATGCTATATGGTATTTCAAATCCGGTGATTCTTAACACCGACAGTGAATTGGTAGCCATAACCAGAGTCATGTGCAATCACAATGCAATGTTGAATCCCAATCCTCTTTCAGAGTGAAACCTATTCTCTCTTTATAGGACGGGGCGGAGATTCATAATGCGAGCAGGGCATAAAGACCACCATCAGATCCATGTCGTGGGCTGTATGGGTCCCATATGCCCATCTCCTGTCCATCTGCCAAACTCCCCGCTGGGCTTGCATGGCCCAGCCCATAGCAGAGGCAAAGCAAAAACAGATTGGAAAGCTATAGATCTCGGGCAACCGCAGTATGTCAACCTACCCCGCGCGCAGGGGAGAGGGCCCCATGCCCCCTTCCACCGGGATCCCCGAATGGGCAAGGGTGAGGGGGAGGTCTCAATGTACCAGGCACTTGTCGGTATTTGATCTTCGAATAGTGTGAAATCGCCTGATCGATATATGGCGTTTTTTTATGGCTCCAATGCTTTACTGTAGGATTGGGGTTGGTAATTTAGAGTTACAGTCTGTTGACTTTGTATGTATCTATTACATCAGAGTTTTGATCCACTGGCCACAAAGTCAGTTGACATTGGTTGTTCGAATACTGTTTTTAATAGTATTGAATACCACATAAAAGTGCAAAAAGTTTTGAACACTAAAACAAAAAAAAAAAAAAATATTTCCATTATAATTTAACATGTAATTCTAGCATGTACGTAAGTGCATAGGAAATAAAAATTGTTATTACACCGGCACATTTCTGCATTCATATTACAAAAGAGAAATTAATTTAATATTAAATAAAGATTTAAAAATTGCATGCAAAAGATGAATTTTTTTATTCATTTAAATCATCCTATTTATCCTTCCTATCCTTCTATTTACCCTTAACAAATGCCTGAATTCATACACAGTTCTAATAACGAAAGTAACCCGGAAATATTTTTAAATTAAAATGATTCTTTATTCACTATTTGAAATTCCTTTTAGATTCCAGTATATTTTAGAGGATTATTATTATATTACAGTGTGAGACGCCTCACTTTGGAGACAACATCATGAGATATATATGCATAAAAACCCATTGACAGAGAGTATACATTTTATAATTCAGCTACCGTTCTTAAGCATTGCTTTAATTTAGTTAAGACAAGAGTGAATCCAATTAAAAATTTTAAAATTTTCTTAAACTTTGCTTATTGAATGTAAATACTCATTATTATTTCTATCCTAAAATAATCAAATTATTTAAAAGATTTTTCAAATATGAAGTTTTGAAAATTGCATGCGATATTTAATTATTAAAGTACATATAATATATGATACTGTATGTATAAATATTTAATTAAAAAAATCAGTTAAATTCAGTTCATTGAAAATATTTAGTGCAAAAATGCAACTTTCTGAATACAAGCCGATTTATAAATAATTGAATATTGCTTTAGTTTATTAAATTACGAAACAAAAATATTTTTCAATGCCAAATTACAAAAACGAATTAAAAGCTTGAATTAAAAATAAAGAGCGTTTGATGTTGATTGATTTCTGTGATCTCTATACAAAATTAATTTGCAATTAATTATAGAAGATGAGCGAAGTAACTTGACATTTGAGCTTAGTACACGCACCACAGCATAAAATATTTTGCAAATGCAATTTACATTTTCAGAGCTAAATTTACTAATAAACTTTAGGGGATTGATTTCAGACATTTAGAAGAAGGGATCACAAATTCAATAAGTTTTGTTGACACAAAATGTGTATGACAAGAATAGAGATCCAAGTGTCATACTAGTGAACAATTTACAAGCAAAAAAGGGATTGATTTCAGACATTTAAAAGAAGAGATTGCAAATGCCATAGTTTTTTTTGATAGAAATGAGTAACAAAGAATATAGCTGGAATAGAGGTCTAGGTATCATATCTTCCATTTAACGGCATTGTATGACTACATTCATATCATTATTGTAAAAAATAAAAATAATAATAATTTGCTTACAAATATGGCAAACTGTGTGTGTTTATCATTTGCTCAGATTAATATAAAAGGAGATAAAGATTTACAAATATTTCTTTTCTAATGCAGCTGGCAAACACAGACAGCTTGGTCTTTTGGATGCCTTAAGGAAAGTGCTGCACAGACGTACTCACTTTGCATGACCAGGGGCGCGTGTAACTTGAAGATAAGCCACGGAGTAACAATGCCCCCGCAACGCTCTACGATCCTATTTGCACCGGGACCTACTTTTTAAAGTGGATTCCGAACCACTACAAACAACCATAGCACTAGCCACTCGGCCATTCAGGCCCTGATTTACAAATATAAAAACTTTATATTTTTTTTAAATATAAAGATTTATATTAAAGATTTTGTTATACTTAATTATGAAGATTTCTTTCGAAGGGCCAAGTAAAATTTTCAAAGCGAATTATATCAATCCTCCCAAGTAAGTTTAGGTAAAAGTGAATCCCGATTAGCAATTCAGATATTCTTCTGCAACGAGCTTCCTGCATGACTGGTCTAAACTCACATTCGATTTGCATGTACCTAGAACGACTCTATTTTCGAGATCAGCAGCAACATTAACCCCTGAACTATTTCACGAGAGGTCCTCAGACGATTCTGGTGCAATCCCCCTCCCCCGGGCTGTTCGACACAGTGGTTGGAGTGTCAAGTAGGAAGCCATCTGCCGGCTAACTCGCAGTCCACCCACTGAAAACACACCACTGGGGGTGTATTTCTCCCTCCTCCCACTTATTGGGATGCAGGACAGAGAGGGGGTGGGGGATGCTGCCAACAATGGGAACACAAGAGTGCTCGCTGTGACGCACTATTCTTGCAATCGAACAGGTAGGACAGCCTCAATGGTTTTTCAAAAGATATAAAGTGGTGGGGTGGACTGTACTTCAGCACTTGTATGTTATGGCTCGAACATGGCATCGATCCAACTGTGGAAATGAAACGAAAAGAAAAACTTGTTTTTAACTTTGGTACAATAGATCAACTCCCATACATTTGTGTGTTATTTTCTGGGATGAACTTTTTGGGGATTCGATTTACTAGAAGAAGATTGTAATCCATTTTTTTTGAAACCACGGAGTTTTAAATTGTGAATTATTGTTTTTCAGAAATAAATAATAACTAAATAAAATAAAAAAATAAATAAAAGATATCATCATGTAGCGTTTTTTAATACATCCTCTCTCAAAATTAGAAATACATGCAAGAAGTCTCATTCAAATTAAAAAAAATAAATAAATAATAATAATATAATAATATTAAAATGAATATGTATGTATGATTATAAAAACTATAGAAAAGCATTGTTTTGGATTAATTTGTTGAAAATTCAATATATATATATATATATATATATATATATATATATATATACATATATATTCATGAATAAATATTACGGTTTGACAATTTATTTATAAATGCTAATATATAAAAAAAAAAAAATTCAACATTTTTTACAAAATAATAATCAAATTTTTCTGCAAATGATCATTTTCAAAACATTAAAGGTACTGTACAGTTTCCTACATTTTAAATTGTACTAGTAACTGCCTTTTTTTTGTAAAAAAGTATATTGGGAAACTTTTAAATTGTTATACATAAGAATGCAATTTATTTATTTCTTTATTCCAAATTTTTATACATTTAGATAGTAGATGTCACAGTAGAGCTCTAATTGCAGCTCAACTTATAACGGGTTCAATTTACTTAAAAATTTATTTTTACATGTTTTATTAAAAAAATATAGGAACATGCGGAAGATAACATGTAAAAAAAAAATTGCTGACAAGACCATTCTTTTTCTTCATTGATGAACTTTATAGTTAATTAGCCTATATCATTTTAAATAATATTTTAAAATCCAAGATATTTGTCTCTAAAGTTGGAATTCTTTTCTAAGTAAACTTCAAATCATAAATAACATTTACAAAAACATAAAGTTCAAAAATGAGCAAAAACTTTTTAAAACAAATAATCCATCCCAAAATAGGTTACCAATTGTTTAAAAAAAAATTGTTTTCCATATCAAATTAATTTTCCTTAAGTGAATTATTCCTGCAAATTCCTCGTTTGCATGAAATCTTAGTGATTATTTAAAAGTAATAAAAGGTTCACTTTTAAACGAATTTTATGCTTTCTCTATCAGCAAGACAAAAGGCCATAAAACTTCCAATTCTCTCCTCTCACAATTTTTCCTCGAAATCTCTCCCAAGAAATAATGAGTTGTCAAAAGAGATCTTCTTCAGCGGCAACATGCAAAATCAAAACGACTCATCTAATCAATACTGTGACGGCGAATCGAGAAATACATTGCAGACATTCTTCGGAAACTAATTCAGCATTTTCATAACTTTAAAGAGTGGGGAACTTTCTATTAAGGTGTCGAACAACTTTTTAGGCAATTTTTACGATCTATTTTCAGCATTTCTTGAACCTGTTTCAGAGCAGTAATTAAAAGGATCGGCCTTTTATTGTTTTGGCTTGGGGGAAGCGATTAAAATGGAAGTGTTTAAACTTTCCAAGGATTTTATAGCTTTTCTTTTATTTCTCGCGTAGCTGAATTTGAAAAGCGCGATCTTTAAAATTCGGTGATTTTCGGCAAATCGAGATAAAAGTGGTTTTATGTCCGGTGATAAAATATCTCCACATTCTTTGCTGGGATTTTTGCTTGAATAAAGATTTTATTGTGCGTTTGGATAATCAAAGCTTCAAATGATAAACGTGTTATTTTGATGAAAAATGCTTACGTTAAACATGTAATATAAATGTGTTAAGCTTCTAAAAAATCACTAAATAATGGAATAAATTATTCAAAATTTTTAAGCACTTAGAACACGGATGTTGCTGCACGTCTGAACTTTGATTATAGCTCATTTCTAATCTTTGCGTTTTATTTAAAAATATGATCATTTTGGCAGATTTCACACACACACACACACACACACACAAAATAATAATAAAAATAAATAAAAATAAAATAAAACAGCAAGGAAATATTCTTTTTCAAAATACAATACCACCATTGCTGGTATGCAACCAGTTTGTCTTTATTGGTGATGAACTTTATAGTTAATTATCCAATTTCATGTCCTTTTTAAAGAATAGTTTCAGTTGAAAAAATAAAATACACATATGTATCGTTGATATTAATATTGATAAAATGCTATTAATATTGACAAAATAAGTTCTATTATCTCTGAAAGAACACTTATTTTACATTTAATAAGAATTTGTATTTAACGATCTAACATATTTAAAACTCGCCTAGTTTAATAAAAAAGAAACATTTAAAAGACAGTGACTTATATATATATGATATGCATCAGGTTTTTTATATATTTTGTAATATACTCATTAATTGCTAAAAACATGTTTCATGTTACCATGGGGCTGAACCAAATACATGTTTATTCTAAACAATATGTTAAATATATAAAATTGTTTGATCTGCACAAATACATTTAGACATGAATATGAGAAGAAAAGATAAATAAAAACTTTAAAGTCATCAGTTCTGACCTTGGTTCCGAACATCGGACCAAATACTAAAAATGAATTTATTATAATAAAACAGATCAGCTTTTTGTTTATTTATTTTTGCATTATTTATAAAAAAAAAAAAAAAGGTTGGAATTTATATATGTATGTGCATATATGTATGTAAAATTTCAAGTGATTTTGCAGCATTTGAAAATCTGAGCATTATTGATTTAGGGAAAAAATTTTAATGCCTTTTATATATTATATTTTATTGTTCACTATCTTCTTTATTTTCAATGTATAGAAAGGGAGTAATCTATTTCTACTAGATTTATTAACAAATTAATACAGTGATTTAAATATGGTTAATCTTTTCTTTTAAAAATATGTATTATCATATTATAAAAATTAAAGTTTGTTTTTCGTTTTATAAATTTATATTACAATTAACACTTATCTAATTTTTTAATAAACCTAACCAGGACTGATATTTATATAAGAATAAATTAATTTAGATTTACCATTTTTATAAATTACGTTCTCATTAATTAATGTATAAAGATTTATAAAATGTGTATCTTGACAAATTTACTTAAAATTTAAAATATTAGAATACTTGATTAATTCATGATTTTATAATATTTATTAATTAGTCATTTTATATATTTTAAAACATAAGCCACATAAATTCATCTACTGAATTTATAATTTCAATTTTTGATTTATGGTATATGTTATTAGTTTTCAATAATAACAAATCATTATGCGTTTACTAGTAAATAATAACAGCAAAATTTTCACTTTTATCATAGTATAACCTAAATTATGACCATGCAATTTTTCGTATGAAGAGTGACTATACTTATAGATTTTTAAATGAAAACGGAAACATTTTTGTATGAAATGTTTGGGGTTTAATAATATATAATTATTAAATCAAAATAAATAATAACCTACAAATTCAAGTATTAGTTTTCACTTTTAGCTTACACAAAAATGTATTCATTAATACTCTCTAAAATGATATTAATTTTAAAATTTCAGAAATAAAATTTATTAAAAACTTTATATTTACAATGTATTTAAAAATATTTTTGAAATTAATGTTTGTTTGTAAAATTTAATAAGGAAATAAATTACAATTTAAAATAATATCTTCATAATTTTGCTTCTCAAAATAATTAATTAAGTTTCAAGAAATGAAACAAAATTTCAAAAAACTTGCATATATTTTAAAATTAAAAAAGAAAAAGTATAGAAAAAACAATTCATTCTAAATTAAAAAAAAAAATTTCAATAAAAAAAACTATTGGATAAAACTTAGTGTTGAGGTTTTTCTTTATTTGACTAACAAAATAACAATAACAAGAATTTTTAACATTAAAATGAAAATAATTAAAAAAATAAGACATGAACAACATAATTACAACTTTGTTTATTTCAGTCTCTAAAAATTATAAAAATATTCTAATTAGTTTACGAATTCCCTTATTAAATTGCACAGGTCCTTCCTTTCATTTTATTCTTTCTTAAAGAAAAAAATACCCGTTTTTTGACCATTGGTGGGCCTTATGTTCCATTAACAAACAACATATTAATAGGTAAATCCAGAGCATTTATTTTGAAGGAATTGCCCACATTTGCTTTTCGTATGTGAGAAAATCCAGGAAACTTCCACCAGGCAGACTGACTATGGATGCCACACACTTTACTTTGTGTCATTGTCTTTACATCATCACAATCGCCATCAAGTCTGCTCATTTCTAGAAGCGATGACAGCAGTGGACGCCACTAGTAGATTCGAATCCTAATTTTCTTAAATGCGCCTGCTATCGCTGGACCACGACATAAATAAGACACTCTATATTTAAAATATTTTAGATACTTTAAGGTTGACGACCACTGTCTAAATATTGTAAAATAATCGTTTAAATATTGTTTATGAATATACTGTTTAATTAGATTATAAAACATTGATAAACATTAATATCTGTGGTTAAAATTTGGCAAATCATTGACAAAAATACTTACTTTTTGCATAAATGTATATGCATATATATCCATTACGCATGCCTTGAACTAAAACAATCATGCTATTCTAAAGTATAACTCAGTATTCAATGGTGTCATTTAAAAATTACAATGTTAACCGACCACATTCAGAGCTAATATTTTTAAATAATTTGTTCATGGAAATTTTGTTTGAAGGTATTGTTGTTAAATTAGGCAATAAAACATTGACAAACTTAAAAATGAATATATATATACATGAGAAAAGTACCATTCCTTTATCATACATACATTAAGCATGTACTGAACTAAAGTAATCGTACTATTCTAAAATACACATGAGTTACAGTTAATCGAATCATTGAGCAAGAATACAAGAAAAAAAAAAATTAACAAAACTAATTAATTAATTTTTAGCAAAAGTGGCAATTACTCATCTATCAATGAATAATGCGACCTAGTGGCCAAACGGCTGGTACTCTGGTCTTTGGTACCACAGGATTCCTGATCGAATACTGGGGGTGGCGTGGATGTTTGCTGGTGGTTCGGAATCCACTTTAAACTGTAGGTCCCGGTCTGTTTAGCCCTCATGCACACAAAATGACTTTAGAGCGACAAACCAAACCAACTATCAATGAATATGGGCCTGAATGGCTTAGATCTGTCTCTCTGGGTGCTGAGTATCACAGGGGGTTCGAGTCGCGGCGGTGCCAGGGATGTTTGCAGTGTTTCGGAATCTTTAAACCATAGGTCCTCTAATATGATCGTAGAGTGAGTCTAGGTTATAGTCAGTCTTCAGCCCTTACTAAAATGAAGCTGCATATTACCCCTAACCAGGATCCTGTCGCTTGCTATACTGTATTTACTATACAAAGCTATACTACTATGTTGTTACTTGTCCCTCTGTTGTAGGCTTTCCTGCACCCCGGGGATTAGTAACAACATAGTAGTACTAACATAAATGACTATATTTAAAACTTTTGAATTCAATACCTACATAGCATCATTAAAAGTTAAACTTTCATTGCGTTTTGAAAATTATTATGACATTTATCGTATGGCGGTGTAGCATAATATGCAGCTTTACAGAGATTAAATTGAATCTTTTTGAATACCTGAATTCAATACCCTAATAGGCTCATGAAAAGACCGTATCTCGGCTTGACTGGGGGCTTACTTTCAAAAACTAAAGGTCTGATGATTAAAAGTAATATAATAATAATAATAATAATAAAAATTCGATTTTTTCATGAAAAACATGATTTGAACGGGAAATGACCTTCAGAAATCATTAGACAATAGCTAAACATCTTTTGCAACTGAGTCCTCAACAAGCTCGATAAATTACTCAACTTGTTGGTTGAACCACGTCACTTTCGTCCACAGCCATTCGCAATTTATATTTAACGTTTAATACTTTCACACAGTTTTCGATATAATTAAGAAAGGCCTCAGTAATTAGTCATTATTTTCACCACGGGGAGGGGAGAGGGGGAGGGGGTGCCTTTAAAACCGCGTTCCTTTCCGCAACGTGTGTTGGGGGAGGCTCTTAACTCTTAGTCATAACCGCGGGCGCGAGGGCATAAAAGCGCGGGAAACAGCGCTACAGGCGAGCAATGCTGTCTTGAAAGCTAGCAGAGAGTTCTGAAATTTGTATGATCATTCAATTAACTGAGATTTGGAAAACGAAGCCACTTTGCCAGCAGCTGAGAGGAGAAGCTTTTAAAAGCCTCTTCTCATAATTAGATGGAAAAATTAAGTTTTATGCCATCTCCCTCACGGCGTTTCGAATGTGGTTTTAGAACCTTTCATGATGTTCTTTCGTTAATGGCATATGGTAATGGGTTTCGTTGCATACATGTATTTTTTTACACATAAGTTGGGGTCTTTTGCATCGAGTTGCAAGACATTTTTTTAAAAAATTTTATGCTCCATTTTTGATTAATTTAATCAGAAGCGAAATGATTGATTTTTTTTTGTGCTGAAGTTTCTTTTTTTCAAAAATTTAATGAAAATTAGAAGTATTATCATTACTAAAGGGTATGTTCAATGTAATAAATTTTTTTCACGCATTAATTTTGGAATGTTATACTTACAATGTTTTAACTTTTAATAATAGCTTGAGGTTCTTTACAATTATTTTTTAGTTATAAGTTTTGAACTCTCCTTCAGCAATTTTTAATTAGAGGAGAACCAAATGTAATCACTTTTAGGGAAATTACTTGATTTCTTTTAAAGATTTTTACCTTTTTTAAAAAATAAATATGATTTGCATTAAGAGAGATGCCTTTATTATTACATGTTAAAAAATTCATATATATTTGGGATTTCTTATAAGCTGGAAAATCTTTAACGCTAGACCACGTAAAGAGGCGGTTGCCAACTTTCGATTAAGAACCGGACACAATTGCCTTGCGGAACACCTAAGCAGGACAGGTGTCCTCGCCTCGAACACTTGCCCACTATTTAGAGCTGGAACAGTGAATTCAGAATATCTTTTGAAATGTCCAGGACTAAACAGGGAAGCTCAGCTCAAGGACAAGTCTTATAATTGTATTGAAATTGCCAGAAGCCTCGTGGACTGAAATAAAGTGTCTACCCCCCTTTATTGACTCTCCCCCTTGACTTTTGTGGTGTGTGAAACCGAGTTGTTGTCGATTTCTGTCTTGCTGTATGTTTGCTTTGTTCTGCTTGTTCCTTCTTTGTGTGTGATTCTTATTGTAATGGATTGATTTCCAATAAAGCCATATGTTACAACAACATATTGGGAGATGAAAATAATATTTTTATTTTACTGTCTTTAACATCTAAAATTTTGTGTATCTTAAATATTTTACCTTTTGATGCTTTTACATTTGCAGTAAACATCTCCAGGACTGTAAAATTAATTTTAACTAAATGAATAAATGAACGATAAAAAATAAATAAAACATAAATGAATGATGTTAAAAAATAATAAATAAATGAACAATAGACACAATTTCAATCTCACTAACATAAATTATTTGTGAAAAATGATTTATATTAGTGAGGTTGTGGCGCATAATAAATAAATGCAGATATATTATTTAATTAATGTAAGAGGTCTAAATTGCCTTTGTTTCATTGATAATTAGGAATCATAATTGATTATTTTTGCTGGAAATTTAAAAAATTTTCCATGTATAATTAAGGAACAAATAACTCATTTGTGTAATTCAAAAGATAGAATATATTATTAACTCTCAAAGGTTAATGAATGTTAATCACCCTTCTCTCAAACATACAAATTAAATCGTCATCAGTGTTTCAAATCAGAATGAAAAACTATTCAAGAACATTTTTTTTTCTCTTGCCTTCATATTTACTTCCAGATAAAACTGAGCTGTAAAGAGTAATTAAGACCATTAAAAGAAAAATTTAGCTCAACAAGATCAATTGGAAAAAAAAAAAGTTGGAAATCTATTCTTTTGAAGATTCAATAACAGAAGAAGAAAAAAAATAGACGAGCAAACAAAGGCCGAGGATAAATAAAGGTCCCGTAATTAAAAAGTTTCTTCATTAAGCTTCCTAATTAAGAAATGGTGTTAATTAGGTGATAATATGATAGGTCCTTAATGTTCATTAAACAGCTATTAGCTAATTCTGGTGAAGCTCAGACGATCATTAGCCAAGTCATTAAGGGGGCTGTCTTAAGTTCAAGACTGAGTTGTTCTAGGACACAAAGAGGCTTCTCAAGTGTAAGTTGGGGATTTAGGGTTAATGAAGGCTGATAGATTTTGGAAATTCAGTATAGGTATCTGCAGTGATAAAGACTTTTGTTGCTTTTTGTAAACTTTTCATGTTATTTTTGCAAACTTTTTATGTAAACTTTTCATGTTTTTGTAAACTTTTCATGTTTTTGAAAACTTTTCATGTTGTTTTTGTAAATTTTTTATGTTGTTTTTGTAAACTTTTCATGTTGTTTTTGTAAATTTTTTATGTTGTTTTTGTAAACTTTTCATGTTGTTTTTGTTTGTTTTTGTTTTTCATGTTGTAAATTTTTTATGTTGTTTTTGTAAATTTTTTGTTTTTGTTGTTTTTGTAAACTCTTCATGTTGTTTTTGTGAATTTTTTATGTTGTTTTTGAAAAACTTTTCATGTTATTTCATGTAAACTTTTCATGTTTTTTGTAAACTTTTCATGTTGTTTTTGTAAACTTCTCATGTTATTTCATGTAGACTTTTCATGTTTCATATACGTAAACTTTTACTTCACAAATTTAATAGTATTTTATTTCATAAATTTAATTTTATTTCATTTAACAACAGAAATAGTATTAAAACTCCTTTTATAATGTTTGGCAATGAAGAAAAATATTCTATTTTTTATTTTTGATGCTTTTAAATTTGCAATTGGCTTTTGCCAGGATTGTAATATTAATTTTAAATATATAGATAAATGGACGATTATAAATAAATAATAAATAAATTATAAAAATTATTATTATGATTATTATTTAATAAAAGAATACAATACATATACATTAGATAAAATACAAAGGATTTTTATGCTTTTTAAATTTGCAATAGACATTGCCAGGGACAGTAATATTAATTTTAAATAAATGGGTGAATGAAAAATATTATTATGATTATTCTTTAAAAAAGAACAAAATATATATACATTAGATAAAATACAAAAGAATTTTTGTGCGTGTGGAGTGCATTGCCGAATTACATAGAGTACGAGTTTATTTTCTATTTCATCGTAGACTATAATATGAGGTCTATAATAAGATAGTTGTTTATTTTTAGCATATTGTTGCAACACACTATAAACGAATAACTTGATAATCTAGAATAAAATAGAAAAGAAATTGTACAAATATAAACTAAAAAATGGTTAATTAAAATAATAATAAAGGAGGAAATAAATAATGTTTCCAGAGACATTGATAAGCAAGGGGTAAAGTTTCTCACATTAATTCTTAAAAATATTTATTTTATGAATTAGCTCATGCTAGAAACTTTTAATTTTAAAACGATTTTAATTGTCTATTTCATTGTTTTCTGCTTTAGTTTTCTGGTTGGAATTTATTATTATAACAAGAAAGGATGATTTATCCGCTCATACTATTTTCTGCATTTTAACCATTTTGTACAGTTATTGTGCCCTATTGAAACAGATGTATTCCTTTTCTACGAATCACAAATTTTAATAGAGTTGTGTTATTATGTTGACGAGAAAACCATGTAAGTCAGTGTGTATATTTACTGATTTTTAATCTCAACCAAAGATTTTAAAAGTTAATATTAGATTAAAAAAAAAAAAATAAGAAAAAATCTTCTTGATGCGCTATTCAATATATTAAAATTAGATTATTAATTTCTAAAAATAAAAATACTTCTTTCTTAAATGGTTTGCTGTCAAAGAAAATAGAGTAACTTGGGAATAACATGAACGAAAGAAAATTCCAATTATTAGCCTCCGTTCATGTTATTCCCAAGTTAATGTTTTACAAGTTATTATTATTCCCAAGGTAATGTTATTTACAAGTTAATGTAATGCACAAATTTACATTTTTCTATTCATGGCATTGAATACGTTTCTCAAACGGAGAAAAGTATCATAGAAACAAACAAAAAATTACAGTTGGGTCAAGTAATTCAGTTTAATATTATGATATCGAAAGTCCATAAGACTTCTTAGTACTACAAAACTGAATAGCATATTTTTAGAAAATATTTACAGTTCATCCCTCACTGAAAAGAAAAACTTTATCACATGCTGTACCAGAAAAAAACCCGAGAGTTTCTAATTATTCTACTTAACACCAAAAGCCTTATGGCCATTTGTAGAATCCGATTCCAGCTTGCACAAGTTTCCATTCCACTTGTCTTGGTGCCATAAAAGACGCTCTTTTGCAGGCTGCGGAGGTTGTGTCCTCTCATATGGTATTTAAAGCATCGATCTGTTCTTTAAAAAATCATTTCACTTCCTCTGCTTCCATTGAACGCGAAATGGTCTCCTTTTATCGGGGATTATAATAAATGTCCTCTCCTGGCGTATCGAAAACGCGCTCTCCGATAGTTTTTATCACTTTTTTATAAAGAGATTCGCACTTGATAATTAGATGGAGATTGCCACGCCACTGATGCTGTTTTTGCGTGCTTCGTTGGCCCTTTTCTTTCTTTTTTTTTTTTTTTTTTTAATTCCCTGTTCTTTTATACATCTCACTTTAAAAAAAAAAAAAAAAAAATGAGGTTGCTAAGTTAAATACTCATTTTTTTCCTCGCCTGACTATCAAATATTCGCCAAATGTATCAAAGTCGCCAAAATGGGCCAGGATTTTATTAAAAAATAAAAGTCTATTTGTTAAACATTCAGCATAAATGTTAAAAATTTTTAATCGTCTGTTTGTTATTATCGTGTCATTTTTTAACAACACATGCTCAAAATATATTTCATTTGGACTTATCAAGAAATTATTTCTAGTAATGTAAATTGATTAGTCCTGGCTTCATTGCTGAATATTTTATCGATCTTTTTAATATTTTAAAATATTATACTTCCTATTATTTTTCTAAAATAGAGTGTGATATCAATGAAAATTTATTTTTTTAAATAAACATTTTAAAGTGTTCAATAAAAAACAATTTAATAAAACTTTTGTATTTTTTATTTTACTTTGTTAAAAAAATTCTCGATAAATATGCTTTTTAAACATATTTAGCTTTCTCAAGATTTTAATCAAAAATGAAAATATTTTTTTCATCTAAAGAAAAATTTACCCATAAAATAATAATTAATAAAACAACTTTTAATTAAAATGGCATTTCTTCACATTATAATCTACTTATATAAAAATGCATATGTGTACGTGTGTTTATATTACAGCAAAACTATAACATTCACCATTATTTTCACTGAAATCACTATTCTTTCATGTAATGAACAGTCGAAAATTTTGAAACAATTATCATTGTTTATATAGTACCTTATTTAAACCTTATAGTTTACCTTATTTTTATACCTTAAAATCCAACCTTATCTCATCTTATATCTAACCTATACCCAACATTAAGTTCTATTTAACCTTATGTAAAAATCCTTATTTTGTGCCTGGTGCCATGATTCCTTTAATTTGTCTTTAGAAGCAAATTTTCTTTGTAATTTATTAAGTATATATGAATGTGAGTTTTTAAATATAGTTTTTGTTTATTTCAAATGTTGGCTTATTTATAGTTTACTTTCTAAATTCTTTTCATTAATAAATACTTATTCAGGACAGCTTATCTTTTGCACTATGTCAATGGATAATTTGCATTTTTCGTCAGATTGTTTTAAAAGCAGTTATTCATGATAATTTAACCTTTATCTACAATATGTAGACAATATGTCAATATGTTTACATATGATACAATATGTCAATGGATAATTGCAATATCTACATATATCAATGGATAATTGCAATATCTACATATGTCAATGGAATGGATAACATATGGGCAATATCTACATATGTCAATGGTTAATTCAATATGCACATATTGAAACTTTATACTATGTCAATAGATAATTTGCATTTTTTGTCAGATTGTTTTTCGTTTTTCTTAATAAAAACTACTGAAATAAATAATGTCTTATTTTATGTAGTCGGGTCATATCTTCTAATAACATACAAATGGTTAACATAAAATTCTTCAACCCCCAGAAGAACCAAAAAACGCCAAATGTGGCAAACCCATCCCCGAGATTGGTGCAAGCGAGTAAAAACCTTTTGAAATATCGACGTTCTCTGGGACATTAACTCTTCAAAGCACTAATCGCTGGTGACCCGGGTCTTCCTAATTGAAATCCGAACGTGCAATTTTTTCTTTCTTTTGCCCTGGCTGCATTAACACTTTCTCCCGCCAGAACGTGTGCTGGTCAATATAGCACATAATACACGAGATCTGCCAAGGCGGTGAAAAAATCTTTCAGGCGCACCAAGGAAGAAAAAAAAAAAAAAGTCGATGTCTTGTAATAGCTTCACTTGCAAAGCGTTTCTTTTGTTGCAAATGGTTTTTTCCCATCAGCCAGAGTTCTTTGTTAGGGTTGTAATGAGCTTATGATACTGTTCTAATGAAATATATATTTCCCGCTCTCACTAGGGGTTGGGGCAACTGCGATCCATTTTTTTTCCTCCTCCTTGCTCATTGTTGAATTGTATTTTTCTCATTTTCTAATCTTCGGTTTAGAATAAATAAATTGTCGTCGATATTAATTGAAGCATTTTATTTCAAAGCTGGTTACTTTAAGGACAATTAAAAAGAAAGCTATGTAAATAAAAAATGGAAATAGTTTTCAAGGGATTTTTTTCTTTTAAAAGTATAATTTTGTTTGTTTTCTGGGAACTAACATAAGCATTTAACTACCATAAATTAACTATGACTTAATTGTATGACTTAATTGTATTACTCTTTAAATATATAAAAATATTGATTAGCTAGCAAAGTGATAAAATTAATAATCAGCGTTAGTTTCCACCTTTAATTTATGACCGATTTATAAGTAAAAGCACAATGTTACCTTTCCCAATAAGGGGCCTGATGGCCGAGTGGCTAGCACTCTGCTGCTCGGTACCACAGGTTTCGAATTCGACTCCTGGCCAGGCAATGAATGTTTGCATTTGCAGTGATTCGAATTCACTTTAAACCGTAGGTCCAGTCTATTATGATCTTGGGGGTTGTGTGGGTAATGTTACTCGCGTCCGTAGCCTATCTTTCAGTTACACGTGCCCCTGAGTAATGCTCAATGAGTAACAGTGGTGCAGCCCTTGCTTATTGTATAAAGATAACTGTCTTTGCATTGCCAACTGCATTAGAAGAAAATAAAAAGAAACTTTTCTCATTAAAGATTCAAAGAGGTGTTTAACGATATGGCATAATTTAAAGTTACCATTTAAAATAAACCATCACCAAGATATCTTATAGTGTATAAATAAACGCTTTATTGTATTTAAATGGATAAATATTAAAATATTTTAAATAATTATATTTTAAAACGATAGTATCCTGCAGAATGGCACGGCATTAATTTTCTTTTTTTTTTCATATATAACACAAACATGATATCCTTATATACATATATACGATTATATATATATAATTAAGTTAAGTATCGCTTTTTGATTAAATTAATCAAAGCGATAAATAATCACATAATTAGTTTTAAGTATCGCTTTGATTAAAATATTTAATTAAATAATCAATATTTTACTACTTAAATTATAAATTACTAATAAAAGTTTGACATTTAAAAGCAATTTTAAAAATTTCATTCGTTAAAATAGTAACAAAAGATGAACCTTTAATATTTTTTTCAATTTTTATTTTCTCCCTCTGTTTCCTTTTTGTTTTAAAAACCCTTACATAAATCTTATTTTTAAGATTTTGTGGCAATAACTTTTGCTCTTTTTCTAAAATTACCTTTTTCTGCCCCGGTTCGCAAGAAAATTAATCTAGACGTGACACAAAATCATTTGCGGAGGCTTTTCCGTAAAAATTAAAGAAGCAGATTGTTCGGTCTGAGATCTTTTATGGGTAGAAGCTCACTCTATGGGTGGAAAAACTGAAGCTTCAATGCAACGGGAAGTTTTCTGTGGAAAATTATCAGGCCTATTGATTCGTTCTGCATAAGTAAGCACTTTCTTTTGTTCCGATCAAAAAGCAGACGGTTCCAAGCAATTCAACGATTTTCGATGGTGTCAAAGAAAACCACAAAGAATCTACCACTGAAATAATTGTATCCAAACTGAAAAATTAGTCCTTCCTTTTGAGAGAGTCAAAATCTTTGTAATTTTATTCATATTCGTAAAAATTCCGTCCCATCGATAAATCCTCATCCATTTAAGAAAAGATGTTCCTCGCCGTGTCAGACAGAACAAAAACCATCATATGTACTTTAAACTACAGTGGGACTTTACTATGTTGTTGGGGGACCTTAGATAGAGTGTTATCCTTTCAGAATATTTGTTCGTTATACATTTACATTTTTGTTCATAACATTGAATACGTTTCACAAACGGAAAAAGTATCATAGAAACAAATAAAAAATTACAGTCCAGTCAAATGACTCCGTTTAATGTTATGACATTAAAGTCCATAAAACTTAACTTGGGAATAATCCGTTAAAATTAAACGAAAGGAAATATTATCACTTTATTTCTTCTGAGGAAAGTTCTCCTTGCAACAATCAGTGAAGAATCCTTTCATATCAAAGGGTCGACATTAAAAATAATTTTTTATTTTTAAATAAAAAAAAAAAATGACTTGTTTCTTATCAATGCAATGTGATAAAATACGATGCCTTAAAGGCCATTTTATTATAAAGAAAAAAATTAAGTTAAATAAATAAATCACTACGTTTGCCCTGAAATATAATTAATAACTTGAAGATGTTCAATTTAGATTCGAAACCCGATTACGAATTCCGTCACAAACGAAATTGTTATAGGATGTGTGGAAATCTTAGACAAAGTGAACGATTAAGATGGTTACGCATCAAGAAAACTCACTGAATGACGGAAGAACAGAAGCACTCGGACGGTTAACTCGCTAAACAATCATTAAGCGTTCTGAATCCCGTTCAGAGGTATCATTTTCTGCTACATTGCCTCAGTGAAATGTATCTTAGAAACATCAGTGGTACTTCATGAGGAGGATGGCGGCAAGTACCACGCCTTCCTTAATGACGTCGGGTGTCAGATATCGATGACAGTGGTCAGATTTGTCGCCGGGAAGGACGTATTGGGCGACATACGATTCATCATTGAATGCGCGAGATTAATCTCAGATTAAGAAAATGGGAATCGATTACGACTGCAATGCCATCCAAAAGTATTCATACACTGACGAATTTCAAGGAAACGCTGCTTAATACATTAATAGAAATTCGTAATTTAGAATGAATATTTTGTAACTTTTCGTTAACAAAACTCCATTAAATATTTTAAGAGCATAGTAAAATTCTTTTTTTTTTTTGGAAAATAAATAATTAAAAACTAATCGTCTGGATCAATATACAAGTTACGCCTAATATTTGGGATTGAATGTAAGAACAAAACGCATGACAGAAATATTAAGAAATTAAGCCATAGACTTCCAAACAATTTTTTCTTGAAAAATCTCATGTTCACTTCAAAAAATTGTACACTATTTAATTATATAATTATTAGCTCGTGAAAGAACTAAATAAATATCATGTATAAGACATTTAAAATATTATGCATAAAACAACTCTTTAAAGAAATTTAAATAAACCAATAAGAATCGTTCGTGAAAGAAATTTAAAAAAAAAGTAACCAATAAGGATTGTTGAAAGTGGTAGGGGACACGAAAAAAAAAATTGATCAAAGAAAGGAAATTCTACTCTCGAAAACAATACCAGTAATTTTATTGATGGAAAATAACAAAAATTTACTTCTTCGCACATTTTGAAAAATCCCTTCATATTAGTAAGCATTGAAGTATTTCCATCAATTAGTATAGGATCCGTTAAGCGTGGTTCAATCTATGGTTCGTTATTTAGGTTCAATGTACGGCTAATTAGTATAGGATCAATTATGTATGGTTAACTAATATAGGATCAATTATGAATGGTTAAATGTATGATTCGTTATTATGATACAATGTATGGTCAATTAGTATAGGATCAATTATAATGATTTAATTATAATCAATATAATAGGTATTCATGGTACAATGTATGGTTCGTTATTATGTTTCAATGCATAGTTCGTAATCATGGTTCAACGTATGGCCAATTACTATAGGATCAATTATGAATGGTTCGTTATTAGGGTTCAATGTATAATTCGTTATTAGGGTTCAATGCATAATTCGTTATTATGTTCAATGCATGGTTCGTTATTATAGTTTGTAAGGTTTAATTATTATTATAGCCGCGAGAGGTCGCGATTGTGACCTTAACTGTGTGGTCCAGGGTGGTAAGTACATGCGGGGAGATCTTCAGAGACCACGAGGAGAACGCTAGGAGCGTCCGAGCTAGAAATACGGTCAGGGACGGTATGTTATGTGTTTGCGGTTATTAAGTATAAGACAGACGGTCAGGGACCGGTTCTTGATTTTTAACTATTATTGCTATTGTAGAAGAGGCACAGGGTGCCATGTGTATGTATGTACTAATATTGTAAATAAATTAATATAAATAGAAAGATTGGTATTACATTCTGACACAACTAGCTGCTAGCATAGCAGCTAACAGGTTCAATGTATCATTCGTTATTATGATTTAATGTATGTTTCATTATTATGGTTCAATATATGGTCAATTAGTATAGGATAAATTATTCATGGTTCAATGTGTGGATCGTTATTATCGGATCAATTTTACATGGTTCAATGTATGGTCCGTTATTATGGTTGAATGTATTTCTAATTAGTATAGGATTAATTATGTATGGTTCCTCCATTTTTAGATCATTACTATTTTTAATTTGGTTTTCATTTTTAAAGTATAGTCTTCATATCTCAATCTCCACTTCTCTCCACATGGGTTTAAACTCGGTGACTGAGGTGGTGATTTTAGAACTTGTGAACAATGATAGAGACGAATATCCTGAGCCATGTACTTAAGAATGTTATATTGATAAAAACTAAAATTGCTTCTAATACCCAACTTTTTGCTTATAATTTTAAATTGCTTTTTAAAAAATTGAACTAAAGTCATTTGTCACCAATGCATAACAAATTACTCATTCCTGATGCTAACGTTCTCCTCCCTACCACGCGGACACATTGATGATCTTATTCCAGTAGAGTTCCACATTTTTTTCTTCTACGTAAAATTTTGTCCTTGGGAATGAAAAGTTTGCTCATGAAAAATTTGAAAAAAAATGAAAAATTTGCTCAAAAAATGAAATAAATTTGTTCATCTCCAAACAAGACATTATTTAAATACATTTCGCTATTATTGATCATTTGTTACTTTTAACCAATTGAACAAATCACGGGAAAATGGTAAAAATTTCAATGAAAAGAGTAGAGCAAAAACCAAAGTATTAACTAATGTAGAATCCTGACAAAAAAAATATATCGTAAAAGTAAATGATGAAACTGATGATAAATAAAATTTAAATACAGGGAAAAAATGAAATACTTGTTTGTTAATTTTCGTTACTTTTAATAATTACAGAAGTTAATTTAAAGTAATAAAGTTCGTGACATTTTTTGCTCCCGTTTTGAAATTTTATATTCCGGCTTCTTCAATTTTAGGAAAACAAAAACTGCTATTAATATACTATTAATAAAATCAAATGAAACATGTGTCAAAACTATGATGTTATTCAGTTTATTATTGTAAAAGCACATATCAATGCTTTCCGTTTAAATGCCTTTGCATTGTTATTTTTTTTTCCATTTTTTCCCTTTATTGTTCTTCCCTTGTTGTTCCAATACAATGTTTTCCCTTTAATATTCTTCCTTTGTTTTCCTTTGTTCCTTGGGGGCACATGGAAAAGTTTTCAGTAGTTCCCATGACAACGTTTCCTCTTTGGGTGAAAAGGTGAAAAGTTTGAAAACTATTGATTCAAAAGGTTGTTATGGTTTACCTGTGACAAGAAATATAATGATTTAATTAACGGTTTTAAAACTAAATGAATCATAACAGATAATATTCATTATTTATAAAATGTACTATCACAGTATCAAGATAATATAAGTACCTATATATAACATTTAAAATAATACTATATTAATATTTTTTTAAATGAAAAAGAGTACATGAATATATGTATATACACATGACTTCAAGCTTGTGGAGATTTTTGTACCATAAGGAAATTGACATAATTTTTACAGGAAATGCGAAGTAGATATAGTATGTAAATGTTAAAAAAAAGAATGTGAGTCCATGTTTACACGATATTATTTTGCTAATAATCGTGCAATGAGCATAAAATTGAAACAAATATTGTATTGTCATCAATATAAAAATATTCTATTACGGCTTGCTCTAACCATAGATTGTCGTAAAACCTAACTGTAGAATTTGAAATTTGCTGCAATCATCATCAGTGTAAAATTGGCTTTTCTTAAGGGGATATTGCTGACCCTACAGGATAGAATACTATAATTATGAAGAGGGAATGTAAAGATGAGATACATTCACAATAATGATGTGTAACGAGGAAATATAATGATCATAATGAAAGAGTTCCTTTTATCAAAGTGGCACTGCTGCCTATATGGAGTAGAATGTCATGGCATTGATGAGTCAGTGTAAACAGTAGACATATTTGAACAAGTGTACTCCTCAAATGACGGGCATCTCTTCTGAATGTCACTGAAGCATTGCTCAGCTCTTTCTCGAGGTCCTCAGCAATGGAGTGAGTCGTCGTCTGTTCGACGGAATATACTGTACAAGAGATGATATTCAATCATTCCTTAAAGTTCTTTTTACTCGCATTACCATTACCATTACCATTAGTTACCATTTAGTTACCATAGTTAGTTACCATTTCAACTTCAGACTATAACGGAAGCATCAGTACAGACATGGCATCTGATCATATTTTCTGACAAGATTCAATTTTATTTGGACTACAATGATTACTAAATGTGCATTCAACATCAGTATAGGGAGCCTATCTTTCCACGTGCATTTTAAGCTGCGTCAGATGTGAGAGGGAATGAACGGGAAACACACACACACACAAAATGGATATAGATTCAACATTCAACACATGTTCATTCACCTTCCTTGAATCGAGATGGGCGAAAATCATCCTCTCTCTCTCTCTATGCATCAAAAGATTTAACAATATTAAATCCCCGTGATCAAGGTATAAACTTTTAGAAGCAAGATCAAACCTCAAACCTTCAACGCGCAGAAATAAACAGGTTCTCACTGATATTCAGATTTGGATATGGTTTTAGCAAGTTATGTTAAACAAAGAGTAAGGGGAAAAGAGAGAAGTGGAAAATAATTGATTATTAAGCAAACGCGATTACTGACAGTCGATGCACTTTTTACAACAACTTGTACTTTGTAGAAACTGAAAGCATATTAGATTCTGCAGCATATTCCTAGTTTAATGCATTTAAACAAAACTATTAACATACATACTCATACAAACAAATAACATACATTCAAACAAAGCAATGCCTAATCTTGCTGGAAATTGTTGCAAGTATGGCTTCTTTGCATGATACAATACACATATGGTCACTCGTATCTGAATCAATTTTGTCGTTTTTTATTCATACCAGGGCATTGTTTACTTTGAAGCTGACTCGAATGCCGTTCTTCAAGACGTTGTAACGTTCAAAACTATTATTACCACACAATAAAACTTCATAAAATGATAATTTGTGCATGTAATATTATTGTAACGGTCTACAAATTTAATTATTTGATTATAATTACAATTTAATTATAATTATTAATTTTAGTAAATAACATAATATAGCACAGTACTATAAAAAAAATAAATAAATATTATATGGAATATGCTATTATAATATATAATATATACTTGCAATTAATTATATTTATTGCAAGTTAAATGTAAAAACTAATTTCTGTGTGTTTTATTTTCTTAGAGAACGGCTTTTAATGCAGCATGGATCTATAGTCATTTAATTGAGTTGTGTCAGCAATTATATTTATTCCCGTCTGCTTCTAAATCTATTTCTTCGTGATAAAGCTATAGATAGTTTTGACATTTGGATTCAGACATCTAGAAAAGACGTAAAACATGGATTATAATGTTTTGAGTATTCATATTCCTTAACAAATCATTTTTCAGGATATCATGGTATTTTCATGGATATTTAATTGGATACTTTTTTTTTTTCTCTCTATATATTTTTTTTTTCATAACCTTCTTCAGCAACTTTTGTTTTTTTGCTATCGATGAATGTATTCGTTTCAGGATTTTCAGTTTTGTCACTACAGTTAAACAGCACTTTAGTTCTTGTGTTCACGTTTGTGCTGCCATCTATATTTTCAATTTTAAAGCTTAAAACGATGTTAAGAATGTATAATGGTAATAAAAATGTAAAATAAATAAAAATGTTAATCAATAATGTTAATTTTATGTTACGAATAAATTACTTATAAATTTATTAAAATAAGTAAAACTCGTATTTCTGCTTTCAATAAGGTTATTTTAACAATCAAACAATATTGAAATATTTAGAATAAAAAAGTATGGTATTCATATAAACAATGTTGTTAATTAACAAAATTTATCTGCCTATTCATTCATAAACAAAATAAAATTGTTGTGTTACTTTTACATTGATACTATAACAAAAATTGTTGAAGAAAATTTTACTTCAATAAAATGTTACTCATCCTTGAGAAAATGGTGCTGCCATCTATTTTTTTTCGAAAACGTTCTTAACTAACAAATAAATTTTAAATTTAGTGAAATACTCCCTTTCATAACTGTTTTATGAATGTTTAAACCAACCAGAAGTTTTTAAATATGAATATATATAAAACAATTAACTACAAATTTATTCATTTAAGATCATTTTAAATTACTTATCATTTTCTCCTGATAATGTTTTTCCTCTATTTAAAAACGTAAAACATTGTTTATTAGTAACAATTATTTATGGGAATCAGAAATAATAAAAAAAAGACTGATGTTCATTTTGAATTATTAAAATAATATATATATATATATTATTTATTTAATTTTTTTGTAGCGTGGAATAAATGATAATATAAGGATTCCTTTAAATTTCAGATTTTAACAGTTAATTTTTCTAAAGGTTTATGACTAATTATAAAATATTATTTTTAACAAACACAGTATAGCTTAAAGTAAAAATTACAGATTTAATTATAAAAAGTACTACATTTTTTTTAATTTTTAGGAAAGGAATTTTGATCATGAAGGAAGTGTAATTTTCGTGCTGCCATCTACTGGAAGCAGTTAAAAACATTGATTTTAAACTTGATCCTAGATTTATCCAGAGTGCTTGGCTTCACAGGGCCCAAATCTCATACCTTGTAAGACTTAAATATACATGGCAGGAAATTAGAAAGGATGAGTAATTTAGTCAGGTTCTAAAATTAAGGTTTAGGTTTACAAAATTTAGGTTCTAAAATTTTGTAAACTCTTGTAATTATGCAAATGAATCTAAATTTGTTTTTTAAACGAATTTAGGTTTATTTTGTCCTTCTCATATAATATAAAATTATTCTTTAAAGAATTTAATAAAATTTTATAGGATTTTAGTGAAATGAAATACATACAAAATTTAAGACTCTTTGATATACAAAATTTGAGACTTTAACTTAAAACTTTAGACTTTTTCTTAATTTAATTTAATTTTCTTAATGTGTATTGAAATAAATATTCACATAAAAATTATGCAAAAAAAAAAAGAGACGACTTTAAAAAATTTAATATTTGACATGCAATTTTCTATTAAAATATGTGATGCCGGATTACACATACTTAATCAAACAAAAAATTACTATTAACTTTTATTTTAGTAATATTTTGCTCATAAATACAGAAGTAAAGATTCATTTTTGAAATAAAAATCTATTTTGAGGTTAGTGATTATCAAAGAAATGCACATTTGTAAAAATAAGCAAGAAAAAGATTTGATAACAAGAATTTTTAAGAAATATATATATATAAAGCACATTAAAATTGAAACAAATCACTTAAATTCAAACCAAATGAAAAGTAGTAGTAATTCATCAATCGAAAGCTTTTTAATTAACCACCAAGATTTTATTCTATGCTCAAATCCCTATTTCCATTTTTCTTGAAATATGTTTCTTAGTTACTTAACACTTGGGCTCATAAATATATTCTCATTTTTCTTCGAAATTATATTTAATTTTACTTTAAATACTAAATTAAATTAATTAAATATCTAACCAAGGGCAAGAAAATTAAATACTTAGTGAATTCCGTAACTTCAATTATTTTCCTTTGCTATGAAGTATTTTATATTAATTCCTTTTAACCCAAGGGATAATAAACATTTCTGAGGAAACTCTGTTCTCTGTCTCGTCATATTTGGATCAGTAAAAAAGAATATTGTATCGTTAGTTTAACTGAATTTAGATAAAGTCTAGCATTTACTTCACCAATAAAGGTATTCAATGAATTACAGTCTGATCTTTTGACGTCGTCCCAAACTGGTTTGGAGTCAAGGATTATTATAGACCCTGAAAAGTTATTTCTCATTATGGTATGGGCAACTAGATTAGCCAATTTATGGGCTAAAGATTAGAAACTTAAATGCCCTCATCGAAAAAATGTGCTATATCACTCGGTTAGGTCTGCAGCCAGTTTAGTAGATTTAGATCCGCTGAGAACATACATTGAAGTTATTGTTTTCAGACACGGGGAGTCTTCATTGATGCGCAAGTGTTCTCGCTTCGAACATTTCAGCTGTCTTGCGGGATTTCTTCTACATGGCATGCGCTGCCTGATGGCCAGTCAGCTAGCGCCATGGCCTTTGGTACCCGGTCTTCGGATTCGAATTCAGGTGGTGGTATGGATACTTTGTGAGTGGATCGGAATCCACGTTAAGGTGTAGGTTCCGGTATGTTTAGCCTAAAGTGTACACAAAATAACTGTAGAGTGACAACCCAAACCAAACCTGCATAACATGCATAGGTGTCCCATACGACAATTACCGCGAAAGGCCACCAGGAAGGCATTGCCTCTTGGTCTCGTCAGGATATTGTTCATAGAATACATAATGGGGCATAAAATCTGCAAAGTAAAAACAAAAATTTCATATAGGATCATCAATACAAATAATAGTTGTTTAGCTACTGTATACTTAGAATTTTCGCTAATCAGTGTTTTAAAATGACTCAGTGGCAACGTGAGCCGCTGGGGAGCTTCGTGATGAGGTTCAATCCGCTGGCTGCATTGCTGTAGATAATGTTGCTGTAGATACCAGGAGACTCGCTGGCGTTTGTGTTGTTTAGAACAAACCCAAAAATCATGAAGTAATGTGTTAGAATATTACAAAAATTAATAAATTCAACATCCACTGTGATATACCAAAGTTTGATAACACTAGAACATCATTAAGAAGCAAGTATTATAAGAAATATTAACAAATTTATTAGCCACTGAAATACATCAAAGTCGCATTGTTGCTATTCAGTTGTATACTATTGTTTATATACTGCTCTATTGTTGCTATTAGGTTATATTGTATATTGTTGCTATTTAGTGTTATTGTTATACTGTTTCTATTATATATTGTTTTACAATTATTATGTACAAGGCTATATAATGTTGCTGTTCGTATATAGCTTCATATAGCGTTACGTATTACACGGATTTTTTTTTTCCAACGAATTTTTTTTGAGAACTCAATAAACTCGTAACCAGGACAACGAAGGAACAATAAGAAGTAGGTCATTTATACAAAAGATGGCGCCACGATATTAACGGCTGAAGATGCATACTCAACGCAGGAAATAAATTCTAAATACTCTTTTTATTAATCGGAAATGATGTAACGTATCTTATTTGTTATTCATGTATTATTATTCGTTAAAAATAACTACAAAATCAAGTGGTTAATTGTGTGTTTTTTCCTAACCCATGACCAGCGATAATGTGAGAGGATGACTAATTGCAGAGCCCCTACTTTGAGAAACGAAGAGACTAGATAATGATTGTAAAGTGTCTCCCATCATCAGTCAGACTGACTGGTAGGAGATTTCTCTCATATGACGAGAAATTCAGGACAGTTAAACTTCAAAGTCCTCCCAGAAGATAATGCCTTAACCATATCATTCATCAGTGAGCTATTCATGGCATATATAAGAAGAACACAAGGCACAAAATCCACTGATGTTCAGTACATACATATCCGTTACAATAGGATTATTATTGGCGATTAAAATTTAATTGGTCTATTTAAGTTTATGGAAACTGAAATCATTTTGAAATTACGATATTGGCCCTGCTCCGAACACATCAATGAGGGGCACAATCAGCGTGCTGAAGAACTCAAGTTTGAATTCCATGACAATTTGTCACTGATTTTAATAAACAGGAGATTTTTCGTCTATTATGATAACCAGTGTAAATCTTCCATCAACAATCTTCCTACACCCTCAATAAATGCAAATAATGGACAATCAAGCAAGAACTACCTTCTAACTAATCCTACATATATATATGATATTGTACAATTGGAATTTACCTGGACGAATTAAGAGCTTTTACTCTAACACTATCTATTTAGGGAAATGATGTTTCTTAAACATAAGTATTTTTTTTATTTTATAAATTTAGTATCTGATTTACTTTTTTTTTTCTTACCCACAACTCTCCAGAATTTTTTCTATTTTGAATGACTTACAGATTACAATTTGACAAATGTTCTTTTTTAGTTAACTTGAAAATTAATATATTAATATTTTTATTATATAAGTTTAGAAATTATTTGCTTCTGTCATTCCTGTAATATAAATTTTTCCTATTACTCAAAAAAATATATCATGTTTTTATTCCTCTTGATTTGTTATGAATTTTTAAGAAAAATTCATTTTGATATCAAATTAGATTTAACTCCGATGAAAATATAGTTCAAAATATAGCCACCGATGAAAATCCATGTATTATTGTTACACTTTTCAGTAGCAGAACTATTACATATTTTTGTAATATAATTTAGTTACCGGTAATAAATAATAAATTCGAAGACAGTGTCTCGTTGTCCTGAGACGAAATAAGGTACAATGGAATAAATGTTTCCTTTGCGTTAAGCGAAATTGGACTTTTTGGAACAGCAGCAAAATTTTATGATGTCTTATTCACCAATATTTTAATCAAAAATTATGAGAAACATTTCCATTGATTTAACCGAGATTTCACTTTTTTGATACCACAGAATAATTTGGTGATTATGATGTCTTGTTCAGCACTATCTGAATTTAGATATCATGGAAGAAATGTTCCCATTATGAGAAGATAAGAAATATCTATAAAAAGAAAAATATCTAAGAAGAATAGATAAGAAATATATATATATATAGATAATAATAATATATATAAGAAATGTCCGAACTATATTGGACTCTTTGGCACCGTAGCATAATTTGATGATGCCATGTGCTCATCAGAGATTGACATAAAAAAAAAAAGAGTTCCAGTATTTCAAACGAAGTTGAGCTTTTAAACACTTTTTTTTTTTTTTTGCATTTCTGCACCCTACTCTCTCACACAGAAGAATGCCTTCCCCAGCATACAAATTTTCTCTGTATGTTCAAAGTTAGAGGATTTTGAATTCAATATCGCTTGCAAGGTTTTCTCTATTAGAAGCTAACGCATTATTCATCAAACTTTTCTAGGCTCATTGAACATTTACTCTAGTACAGATAAGAAATAATTTATTATTATTATTGTTAAATCCTTTTTGCATTAATTGAATTGAATGAACTAATGTTGAACGAATTGAATGAATTAAGCAATTTTCTTGACTGTATTAATTTCATGATTACGTTACTTTTACTTGTTGAAGATACTCTCAAATTTTTATTCTTTTTTGAATGCTAAAATTGTGCCTACAGGCTTAGTGACAAAAGATTATGGGAAACAATCCATTGCAGCAAAGAGTAAGGAGAGGGTGATATTCCTGTTAAGGGAAAATTGTCACACATTTGTGCGTTATATCAATGTTTAGGGAAAAATGTAGCTCCTTTGCGTGTTATGTAGAACCTTACGTGTTATATAGAACCCGGAATACTCCCACCATGCAACCTGATTATCGATGAGAGACACTTTACACAGGTTGTCCCAATATCCATCATTTTATCTCACCAAACAATTTCTCTTAACTTTCTAGTCCAACCTACCATCCAACCTACCATAGTCAGTCAATTCAAATATACCAATACTTTTCCTTAATTTTATTTGCACACGTGACAAATGGCGATATACATTTGATTATGATTAAAGTCCCACTTTCAAAATGCTGTGTAAAAAGAGCCAAACTCGTCACAATGAGTTGGGTATGATCTTGCCGTGGTGGATGGGCTTTCTAATAAAAAAAAAAAAAAAAAAGAAAAAAACTGAAACAATCAGGCACATTGAACACTACAGTTGGTTTAATGTACAACTCATGCCAAATACGTTGTCCTTTTGATTAAAAATATCACTGGCAGCCGAATTCACTTTCTTTAGGCCGCTTACAACGCCCTCTATTCATACACTTTGGAACTTTTTTTGATGATGTACCGTCTTCCCCCTGTTCAAGTATATTCAGTTCAAATGTGAACTCATGGTGACGAGTGGTTCTTTTTTTTTTACAGTATGTAAAAAGGGGGACTTTAATTATAATCATCCTGTATATGGATACATAATATATAATATGTATTAAAAACACATAGCCCGCGTCTACAACTGGCGACTGGCAACAATGAAGTGAGGGGAAAAAGTTAGTAGGGATAGTACGGTTGCAGTTTAAGTTGTTACAGTTCTTAAGAGTTTTAACATTTTCCATGTATCGAGTGTTCTCTTTTCTGAGAACATTGGCTACAAGGAAGGAATTCTTTCGATGGATTTAAACCTGTCTTCCCACACGCTAGCTGCAAGTCGGACAATTCCTTGCATTTAGAATAAACATTCATTGGTGTAAAGAATGACCCCCATTTCATAAAAAATCCTCCCATTCATTCATGAAAATTCATTCCTCATAAAAATCCAATTTAAACCTCTCCAATAATGATTTGGATAATAATTCATCATAAAATCCAGTGTAATAATTTTGAACAATAAATTTTAAATTGTGTTACAGAATATCAAAGATAAAAATCAATTATTATATTTTTATCCCTTTTAACTTTCTTAAGCGGCCCTGTGAACGAATCGGTTCGGTGAACGAATTGTTCTCTCCCTCTTTAGCAGAAGATTTTCTCCTTTTGTTCTTGCATCCCCAGAGGAGTGCTTGACAAATTCATGGGGGTGGTTGGAGTGTTTCTTTTTGTTGTGAGAGAGAGACCCGGATGTATTATTTGACTTGGAAAGTGGACCGAACTCATGAGGGCTGCATTCTTGAGAAGAATTCCGTAGGAGATAAAGTTTGGAGTTGGAACAGTATTGCCAGAAAATATTGATCAAAAATGCTAAAGTCAATTGAAATTTATTGCTATTCTGAATTTTAACAATACAGTAGCTTTTATTTAATCTGGAAATAATTTTGATAGCTTTGATAATGAAATAAAAGTTAGTTTATTAAAATAAAAACTATATTTAAAAAAATTTAAACAATATTGGAGTTTTAGCTTGGGAAAGTTTGGAGTTAGAACAGTGTTGCCAGAAAGTATTGACCAAAAAATACTTAAGCCAACTTACATGTTATCCTGAATTTTAACAATACAGTAGCTTTTATTTAATTTGTAAGTTATTTTCATAATTTTGATAAAAAAATTAAATTAGTCTATTAAAATAAAAAACTTTTAAGCAATAAACAAAAAAGAACACATTTTGTTATTTCTTAATTTATTTTGTAATGGACGTCGTTTGTTTGTGCAGCTGTATTTGGGTGTTGTCGGGTTGAAGAATACATCACTTTATTTATACGCGCACAGACACCCCAATTGCAATTGAAGATGGTCAATATTAACATTTAAACATCTCACACATTTGTGTAAGGACTCCACTTTTAGCTCTCGAATAAAAAATTTTAATTCAGCGCCAGTTGTGTGTATGTCCTCCCGATTGAGAGTCTCGATGCCAACTGACGATTTCTTCTGTACACCGCAAGGTGCTCTTTTGTAGTGCGTAGAAGCAAACATGATTGCGTAGATGGAATCAAGGTCACAATTTGATTTTCCTTCAGAATTTTTTTTTAAAAAGTGTTTTGGAAAAAGTAAAAAAATCTGATGAGTACAAATTGACTATTTAAAAAGCATTAATATATTAGCAACATTTTTAAACGAAATTGAACTGTATCGAATTGATAATATGTATACTGAGTAATAAATTATTTCAATAAAGTAGGTTAAATTTATGAACTAGAAAAGTTAAAGAAAAAAAAAAATGATTTGAATGAAAATTAGAAAAAAAAAATATTAAAAAGAAAATTAATGCAGGAAAGAAAATATTGATGATTTAACAAATATTTGATATATAGATAATTATGTTTTATCATATGATAAATTATAGAATTTAAAAAGGTTGATAATTAGTCAAATAAATATCTTAATAAAATTCAATTTAATTACTCAAATATTAAATTTTGAGAAGTTAACATTTTTAAACAACTAAGATAAAATTTTAGTATTATAGTTTTCCTATTACAAAATAATTTTAAAATTATAACTCGAATAAATGAAAAAACGCTTCTTAATAAAATTCTCTTAATACACGTTAGTGGAGTTGCAGAAGTAGCTTTTAGGTTATTTAAATAAATAAATAAATTAATAATTTTTTTTATAATTGCTTAAAAATTCATATAAGAAATATTTGTTTCAATTTTGCTAGAAAAATATTGATTTGCTATTTTATTTTTTTAAATAAGCAAAGGAAATTCTTTTCTTGAATAAAAAAAGATAATGCTTATTTTTATGAGCATCTTATTTACAAATATAACGTTCCCGAATTTTCGCTATATTATATATATATATATATATATATATAAGCATTATATTACGTAAATGACTTCAATTTTAATTTGCTAATGCACTAAGAAAACTGCGAAACCCTGCTATCTTTGATTGTTATGCCTTTTAGAGTTTCCAGCATTAAAAAACATAGTTTCTATTCACAGAAAAGAGAATTGTTCTCATTAATACAGCAAATAAATAAAGATCTAATCCGTCAAATGATTCTTGAAATAATCCTTTCAAACATGTAATGTATAATAGTATTACATGTTTGAAAGGATTCTATCTCGCAGAAAAGTGGATACAACAACAATAAAAAAAAGATAAATAAATAAATAAAAATCCGCTTATGCACCCAATACATAAAACTGAACAAGAAAATAATTTATTTTCTATGTTTTTTGAAGTTTTTGCACTTTATAATGCAACAAAAGCAACAAATGCTATAACTTACTAGTATTTTCAATGTACTATTTGCACTCAAGTTAATTGAGCATGAACTCATAAACAACATTTGCATTAACGCTAATTGTTTTCCTGTGGATAGCACACCAACGGGCAATAAAAAGAGGATAATGCTTTTCGAAAAGAATTTTACGAGTGACTGTCCTTGGTTTGCGTGTCGTACGAGAGAAACTTTTGAAAACTCTTAACTTGACTGTCGGTGTCAGACTTTTATGAACTCTGTGAAAATTTTCATTGTGTCTTTTTTGAAATTGAACAAAAGCAAAAGACGACTTCAGGGGATTTGAACATGAACCTTCCCACATATTAGTTAAGCACGTTATAAGTGGATCAATGAGGAAAAGGCAAAATGAGGAAAAGTCAAAAAGTTCCCCGAATAGTTGTAACTCTTTATTACCCAATATAATTAATCAATTTTTTTTACTATCACTAAACTTTTTACTACAGGAATTCATAATAGTGGACATTGTGACTGCGGCTGAATGTTTTAAAAAAAAAGCACAGAGGACCTGAACTTTCTTGAGACAATCCTTACTGGAGGTGTGCTCTTACGACCCAGAGGTAAAGATGTAATCATCAGAATGGCACACAGCGTCCCCTCCTCTACCAATGGAATCGCATCATGTCAAATCCAAATCAAAAGGGATGCTTATTGCATTTTTCGACTACGAAGTTGGGGTTCACCCTGAATTTATACCCGCTGGACAAACTGCTAACGGCACTGTGCACGTGCAAGTTTGGAAAAGATTGTTGGAGGCAATTCGAAGAAAACGTCCCACCAAAGGGCAAGGAGGATAATCACTGCATCACAACATTGTGCATTGGTATCATCATATCATTGTACAGTGATATCATTGATATCATCATGAATCATTGCATACACATCGATTATTGTGCAATCATAGCTTGCAGAAAAGAATATTTCATCCCTCCACCAGCCTCCCTAATCACCGTATCGGATTTCTGGCCCTTCTCCAAGATCAAAATGGGCCTCAAAGGTAACCGTTTTGACACCGTAGATGACAACAGCACCACCGCGACGGCTCAACTTCGTTGTTGACAGCGATGACAGGAGCACTGAAGCAAGTGTGTGTGTGTTCCGAAGGCGCCTATTTTGAAGGCGATGAAGTTAATGTGTACCTATATTGTGGCAATAAAGATTTACTATCTTTCGTAAACTTTTTGACTGAATGTCATATCTATTGGACGACAGTAAATTAAAATATTATTACATTTCTAAAAATTATTTAATAATTTTAATTTAGTTTACCTTAAGTTATATCATAGTGACTGATTGGATATCTATTTATTGAATTAAAAATTGTATTGTCGATTTTTATTAAATTAAAAATTGTATTGCTGATTCTAACGAGCTGTAGTTTGCCCACTTATTCCCCAAAATGGCTGCTCCCTGGCTTTTGAGGCGACATGATGGCCAATTGGCTATCGCTCTGGCCTTGGTACCACGGACATCATGTTCGAATCCTGGCAGTGGCATGGATGTGTGAGCAGTTCGGAATCCACGTTAAACTGGAGGTCCCGGTCTAATTAGCTCAAAGTATGCACAAAGTGACCGTAGAGCGGCAAACTGGACCAAACCAAAACCAGGCGTTTGTGAATTATATATACATTTTTATTTACATAATTACAGACACAATTAGAGGAAGTCTCGATGATGAATCTCGCCAACTGACCTAATCGTCAAATTACATTCTTTCAAATTTTTCAACGTAAATCAATTTGTCTGAGCCTCAATCAGTTTTTGCTAGATGCTTAGCACAAAATCTCAACTTCTCTGTCGTGTACTCACATCAACTAGAATTCCTTTTCAATTATTCTTCGAATTATTTTTGAATTCTTCTTTAAATTCTCTCTTAATACTTATTCTTCTAAATTCTTATTATAATTTTTCAAATTAATTGTAACCATCACTGCATCCAGCCTTTTAGAAATGTGCCAAACACTACAGCTGTTTTTTATTCAATTAAAAATTGTATTGTTGTTTTTTATTTAAAAATTGTATGGCTAATTTTTATTGAATTAAAACTTGCATTGTTGATTTTTATTGAGTTAAAAATTGTATTGTTGATTTTTATTGAGTTAAAAATTTAATTGCTGTTATTTATTGAATTAAAAATATTCATAAAATCTTTTAATTTTATTTATATTTCTAAAATTAATTTGTTAACTAATTGATATGAAATCAAAAGTTTTTTTTTTTTATAGCAAATCTGTTGAGAACTGTCAAAAATGTTGTTCAAGTTACATGCAAACTTTGCATATTCGAGGTAAATCCTTTTTCTACACACGTAAAATAGATTTTATTCATCCAAAGTATACGCTGTTTTTAAAGTATCAATGAGAAATAAAAATTGTTTTTCTAAAAACCTATATTGTTGAATAAATGTAATGCAATTCAATGTGTAGTACAACAGACTTTTGCAGGGGTTCCATATTTTTCATGACTTTTATAGGATTAGAATTTATTACTTTTTATTGGCATTTTTTTACTCAGTACAAAGACAAAAATTTCTCTCTACACTGACAAATTTCATTGTTTATTCTTTGCTCATAAACAAGTGATCCACGCAAAAATGCTTTTTATTGCAGGTTTTGAAACAAGGATGTTTAAAATATCAATAATAAAAAATTTCAGCAAATGAAATTTATTTCGTATTGGGTGTATATCTTATTATTTTTTTTTTCAATTCCTTCTATTAGCTCACACTCTCCCTATATATATCTTGTTCAAATTTTCAATCGTTCATAAAATACTTTGTATTCATCCACTCAAGTTCAAATACATTTTTTTTTGAACTTGTAGTGGATGACACTGGATGTTAATACAGTTTTTTCAAATATTAATTCAGTAATTAAATTAAATTAATTAATTTTAGGTTTTTTTAACATTTAAGTTGCATATATCTACCCATAGAGGGCGCCAAACAAACTTAAAAAAAATGAATGAAAATTATTTATAAAGGACTTTCTGTAATAGAGTGAAAAAAAAAGAAGGAATTGACTTAAAAAATTTTTTTTTCTATATTACTTGCTTAAGCTTTAGCATGCTTAAATTTACATTTACTATGATGACTTGCTGGATAGAGTGGTGGATTAGCAAATAATCCTTAAGAAAGACGAGTTTAAAATCTGATAAGCAAAGCATTAACGAAATCGCTTGAGCATATGCAGGATATGGGAAGATAAATTCGTAAGCCGGAATGTGTTTCCATTAGTTTCAAGAAGGATTATCCATTAGTGAATCACCTAGATATCATTTTGGAGAGTTTCATTCCATGTTGTAATGGCAAAATGTGAGTGGAATGTGGAGTAATTTCTGTGGTTATTTGTTAAATTGACTGGGTAACGCTTAATCTGTTATATTTCTGCCTTTTAAAGGTAAACGATTCACGTTAAAGAACGCAGCAGTCAAAAACACCAACAAAGTTTATAATATTTTGTGTAGTTTAACAGTACTATGTGTTGTATAAACAATGTTTTATTTTGACTCTGAATGAAAAGAACAGAATTTATACACACACACACACACACACACACACACACACACACACACACACACACACACACACACACACACACACACACACACACACACACACACATATATATATATAGAGAGAGATGCAAAACATGATTATAGAATTTGTAATAGAAAAGAAAGATAAAAACGTATTGTAGAATATGCTTTATAACTTTTTCTTAATGGCTACCATTAAAGAAATAATAAAAATAAATTATTTCAATTAATATGTTATTTTAAATGATTTCTTTTTGTTATTATTGAATCCACTTTCAACAATCTCAAAAAAAAAAAAAAATTAAAATAGAAACAAAAAAAAAAGCTAACGATACATTTATAAAAGCATTTCAAATTCTAAAAATTAATTAATCTAATATTAAACAATAAAAAACCAAATACTAAATAAAAATAAAAAGATATATCCAAAGCATAGCAGTCAAACAAAGTTGGATAATTAATTTTAAAATAAAAGAAATAATAAAATAAAAGTTATCAACAAGGCCGACGAAAGCAAATAGACAAGATAATTTTGAATTTTAAATGACACACCATGAAAAACATAAAAATTGATTGAAAAATGTCTTTTATTAATGTTTCGCTTTGAATCTATTGATTCGACAAAAAGCCTTTTTTATAAAAACACTTCATGTAAAAGTAATAAGAATAAACTACTTTCCTAAAATAAATTGTAAGCATAGAAAGGAACAGACACCGCATGTTTATGACAATTAGATTTTATTTATTGCTAACAAAATCATTATTTTCTCTACAGGAGACATGTATCGATAGAAGTAAAACATTTGTAATTTCATTACTTGTTGTAGGCAAATCGTTAATCAAGAATAAATTATGCAATTCGGAACTAAAGCAAAGTTATAAATCGATTCTACATAAGGAAATGAAGGATTTATCTTATTGTTACTTTATTATAGGTTAAAGGAATATTTCAAGACGAATTAATGAAAGCATCTCTTTTGTGTCTTGCTGTGTAATTCAGAAGCACATTTGCACAATATTTATTTTTTATAAATAATAGTAAAAATAAAACAAGATTTACATAATGAAAGTACATATTTATCAAATTTATGGTAAAATATTTTGTTCTAACTGGAATGATGCATTAATTTTTCAATAACAATTTATTGCTTTCTTACACTCAGTAGGATCATAAACTCAAAACACTCTAAAAATATTTAAGTATTGAAAAAAAGAGAATAATAATTCAACTTAAATTTTATTGGTTTGATTACTTCATTTACTTAATCAGATATATTTTAATTACACAGCATTTTTAAACAGTAAAACTTCTAAGCCAACAACATTTTTTGAGTGACCATATCTTTAATATTCATTTGCCTTAGTTGAACGTTCTTTTTTGAAAAACCAGCCCAACTTCAATGAACGAGAACAAATCTTCTTCTTTTAAGACATCAAATTTCTAAACCATTTCAAACATCTTGCCTTTATTAACCGAAAAGATTTTAAGAGCGGCATTAACTACACAAATGTCCAAAAACTTGTTTTAAAATGATTTTCAATATAGAAAAAAAAAAAGATTTGAAGAGTTTCACGTCCAATGATTGATTTCTGATAGGAGAATGAAAATTGACCATTCAACATGGTTCCTTTATGGTTTAGGATGGTCACTATTAGAAGTTTGATTGTGGTATTTTCTTTCACAATTGTTTATGAGCTACATTGCTTCCATTCCTCACAACAACAGGAAAATGAATTTCAATCATATAACTTTTTTAAAACTTAAATTTAAAAACCATTGCTTATAATTGGAAATGATTGATCTATGATGAAACGTTTTGTAGTGATAACTGGGTGCAGTTTGGTAAGTTCTATTAGAAACATCAAAAATCTCAAAGAGTAGTTCAATATAACACTGATAACACATCCATAGTGTTGTACCAGAGTAAGGTGCCTTGTGACAGTTGTCTGTCAAAATCTTATTTATTTTCAGTCAGTTAAATGTATATAAAATGCTTAATTCCAAAATATTAGCACTGGCCAAACGAAATTTTAACTGCCAAATTATATTTTGGACAACTATCTTAACAAAATAATTAATTGCTAAGCATCAGAAGCAAATTTTTTGTTAATCTAAGCGAAACTTTCAAGCAAACATTAAAAATTTTATCAGCATTATTTGACTAATGTTGATAAAAAATGTTGCTATTTATCTACGAATAAAGTAAAGAAAAATTTTAAAAAAAGTTTATGAAGCCAAAGAATTTTTTTTTTTTTTTTTTGTGAATATTATCAAAATTTTTATTGACGTTTATTTTCAGTGTAAAATTAGTTGTGCTAAAATCCTTAACAATTAGTAAATATACTATGAATATTTTTTTGAGAAATGCAGGGCATTTTTAACAATTTAATATTTTTTCAACCATGAAGAATCAACAAGTATGTTTTGTAACAAAACATAATAAATTTCTTAAAATATGCACAGCATTTTTGTTTTTTTGTTTCTTGATTAATGTTTTCTTTTAAAATGATTAAACCAACAAACCTCCATCTATGTCAAATTTACATTCAATATTAATGAAAATATTTTTATTTCAGCAAAAACATTTGCTAAATTTTCAATTATGAAATTAGTTGAATGTTACTGTACTAAAATTTATTAATTGAAAAAAATTGTCAATCAAAAAGTTGGTGAAATAATAAAAAAAAAAAACTGTTAATTTAAACTTAAAAATGATTTAGATTTTATTTTTCCAAGAATCAAAATTATGCTGATTATCATGTATTTCTTTCTCAAGCGTGTGTTAATTAAAATGATTTAAATAAACATTTTGAAGAATTTTGTTTAAATATGAAATTAAATAATGAATATTATTATTTTTTATTTAAAATTTTTTATTTTAAACTAGGAAAATTAAAAATAATTTGCAGAAATATTAGATAAAATTAAAAAAAAAAAGTTAATGTGATTATTATTATTTATAATAATGTGTTATTAATCACATTAATTTATTAATTAATCGTATTAATTAATTAATATTAATATTTTAATTTGATTATTTCAAATAACTAAACAGTTTAATTTATAAAATTATTTATATAACAAGAATTTTGGTGGAAAAGATAATTTTTCTTTTTGAAAGGGTTTTATCTTCACTAAACAAATTATTATATAACCTCATATAGAGTATTCTTAAAAATAACTAATTATTTTATCAAGCGTATTTTTAATTAAAATAATTAAAATAAAAAATTTTAATCCAAATATGGAATTAAATAATGATTATTATTATTTTTATTTAAAATTTTTCATTTTAAACTAGATAAATTTAAAATAATTTGCAGAAATATTAGATAATTAATTAAAAAAATTAATGAGATTATTATTACATTCATTATATATTATTGTGATAATAATTACATTAATTAATTACATTAATTATTTCATTAATTAATCACATTGATTATATATTATTATTTTAATTAAATTATTTCAAATAACTGAACAGTTCAATTTATAATATTATTTAAATAATAACACTTTTGTACAAAAGATAATTTTTCTTTGAAAGGGTTTTATATAAAAAAAAAAAATTATTATATAACCTCACATAGCGTTAACAATAACGAAGTTTATGAATACTAATATGGGTAAATACAAGAAAAAGTATCATATTTTTTCTACTTCTATTTTTAGTATCATTAACTGCGTTACAGAATTACTGTTCAAAAGTTTGAAAAATTCTATTGTAAAAGAAATGAAATGCTATTGCATAACATGATATATCTTCTTAATTTCCATTAATTATCCCTTTTTCTGGAGTGAGATAATAATTCTTGGCAAATCTAAAAGTGTAGCTCCATTAAGCTCGTTTAAAAGTTTTGAAACTTAAACAAGCTATTTTTTTCTCTTTATATTTTTTTCGTACAACATAATTTATTTCCTTATATCTTTGCAAATAAAACTAATAAAAATAAATACTTTAAATCTAATTGTATTTCAATTAAAGGCTCAGAATGATAAAAATTTTCTCTCATGATATTTAACATATAATACAGATTTTATCCAACAGACACACAATAAATAACACATTTAAGACTAGAATATCGATAGTGTGAAATACATAAAATATGGACAAGAATGAAAAATACACAGTGTTACATTAGCAGGAATCTCTCCATAGTTCTTCCATGTTACTTTGCTTTTAACCATTTAGTTTATACGAGTACACTGTCAAAATGTTGCTTTTTTTTCCTTGTTGCCGGATATCCACAACAATTGTTCACAACAGCTCTGTAAATCCATTTCTATTTCAGGTAATTCAGTTTCTGTCCAAAAACTGTTTCTGTAAAATCCATGTGCGTAAAGTAACTTATCCCATTCAAGGGTTGCCATGGAACAAATTCAGACAAAGCAAAACAATCACTTGGCTCAAATCGCTATTTTGGCAATTTCTTAGAGAGTCAAGTCCAATATAAAGTTTCAGATTTCTCGCCAAATCTTGAAACTAAATCTGCATATACAAGACGACCAGATTAGTTCAATAGTTGCATAAAATTAATCTAAGGTTAATTAAATTCAGTGTTGATGAAGTTTAGATCACTTTTTTTGGCTTCAGTTTGAAGTTTATAAGCAGATCATTGGCAATTGCATTGTGTTCTATTTTAATAGTGAAATGTAAGAGAATTAATTTATTATCTATCAATGAATTAAAATTTATTTATTTGAACTGAAATAATTAATAAAAATTGTTTCTGTCCATAAAATACATAATCTGGAACGTATATTTGATGATTTTATTAATGGAAATCCTATATAAACAAAAAAATTTCTATTATATTTAGAGAGTAAAAATCTGTTTCAAAATTTATAATAAAAGTTTTTCATGGAATATGATGTTTTAAGCAGTATTATAACTTAGTTTTAAATAAATAATGATATTAATACGCTTTAAAATATAATTAATAAGTAATATTCCAGTTAATACCAGCGTGCTCTATAACATTCTATGCTTAATATAATTTTATAACGTAACGATGACTTTTTGTATTAGATAGATAGCTTATAAACCCACTTGAATGTTAAAAACTTTGTTTCTTTATTAATCCTTTAATGATGAAAGAACTAAATGCAATTATTTTTTTTTCATAAAAGAACACTTCTGATCTGTTACATCTTCCTTAAGAAGCCTTAATTACATTTCATACAGAGTTTTGGAAACTTCATCAAGTGTATCCAAATATATTGCATAGTAACAATATATAGACTTTAGTACATTTAAACCACTAAATGAAAATCAATGCAATAACTGATGTCAAAAGTAAAAAATAAATAAATCCAACAATTTAAAAATAAATATGTGACTTAATTGTTCTCCATTAGATATGTAGCAACGAGCTCATTTAAAAATTTTCCACATAATCTTTGATTGCAAAGACCAAGAGGTTGCCTTTGAAAAAAATCACGTATATACAATAAGAATTCAAAAATAAATGAAATAAATGCTTAAAAATCTGAAAATTTTAAAGGAAATTTATGATTTCCTGTAGTGTCATGGATGGGACACCATTGAATTTGCCGCACACTATGTAGTGTCTTTTAAACTTTTGCTTCAGTTGGATTAAAATGTGTGCGTTTTCCACTTGTGTTGCAAATGGAACGATTGACTCCTCTTCTACAAGCTCCTTCTTTTCTTAGGCGACGGTGAACATTTCTGTAGTGCTGTGCAGGGCGTAGGGCTTAGGGCTGCTTGAGTAGTGTTGGTTGAAGAGCCTGGCGAGACCGAAACTCTCACAGAGCTCTGGATCATGGGGCTGCTCTTCGTCATCTTCAACTAGTACGCTCGTGTACTGCACTGTTGGAATGGGTCCTGAAATAGAATGACAAAATATGAAAGAAAATGAACAGTTCTAAATATAAACGAGAAAAAATAAGTGATTCAATCACTTATTTTTTAATTATAATTTAGACAAGTTCAATCATTTTGTTAAAAGGGTGAATGTTTACTTCTTAGTAAGTTTATGATCACAAACAGTCACTTAGAAGTTTCTATACTATAATACAATTCAAGTAATATTTGTTACTGTAAATTATTTTGCGTCTCATAAAAGTACGTTTCTAAAGATTTGACCATTTTTTTCACCATTTGTTGTTGTGTATCGGTAATATTTTCAGGTGAAATTATTTATTACATATTACTATGCAAAAAAAAATTTTTTGTAGACCTAACTTCTTTTTAAACGCTTTCACGTCTTGTTTCTTGTACTTGAACATCATGCAACAATAAGACATGATTGAATAATATCTATTTCGTATTCCCAGTAGATATTTTTGTGTCAGCATTACATTTCCATTTCATCGCACGGAGGATATTTTTCCATATCTTACTCGAAGGATTTTTATGTCTATAGATAATTTTGTAACTTTTAAAAAATTGCTTACTGCGGTTTTTTGTATTTTTGCCATTGAGCCAGGAGAGGAAAAATGGATGTTTGTAGTGGTTCGGAATCCACTTTAAACAGCAGGTCCCGGTCTCGTATGACTATAAAGCATTGAGCGTAATGCTGACAACCCTAACCTGCAAAAAGAAAAAACATCCCCCATCTAGCAACCTGCTAGTAAGCAGAAAGGCATTGGCCCTCTATAGGGTTGTTGCGCCAATGATGATGGTGATTATGGTTACATGTATGCAAGTCAATGTGGTATGTTTTATCTACTCTTTTAGTGAGGAGTGTTAGGGGGACCTGATGGTCGAGTGGCTAGTGGCGCTCTGGCACTAGTTTCGGGTACAGCACTAGTTTAGTACCACAGGTTTCGGGTTCTAGTTCCGACAGTGCCATGGATGTTTGTAGTGGATCGGAATCCACTTTAAGTCGTAGGTCCCAGTCTCTTTGTGACCGTAGAGCGTCACAGATCCCAGTCAGACTTCTTCTCTCCCACAACATTTCCAAACTATAAAGGGGCAACTGAGCTCTAGTCACAGTGATGTGGTGTAGTAGTGAGGAGTGATAAAGTCTTGTCTATAAATATTATTGTAAAGTCTTGTCTATAAATATTATTGTGAAGTCTTGTCTATAAATATTATTGTAAAGTCTTGTCTATAAATATTATTGTAAAGTCTTGTCTATAAATATTATTGTAAAGTCTTGTCTATAAATATTATTGTAAAGTCTTGTCTATAAATATTATTGTAAAGTCTTGTCTATAAATATTATTGTAAAGTCTTGTCTATAAATATTATTGTAAAAGTCTTGTCTATAAATATTATTGTAAAGTCTTGTCTATAAATATTATTGTAAAGTCTTGTCTATAAATATTATTGTAAAGTCTTGTCTATAAATATTATTGTAAAGTCTTGTCTATAAATATTATTGTAAAGTCTTGTCTATAAATATTATTGTAAAGTCTTGTCTATAAATATTATTGTAAAGTCTTGTCTATAAATATTATTGTAAAGTCTTGTCTATAAATATTATTGTAAAAAGTCTTGTCTATAAATATTATTGTAAAGTCTTGTCTATAAATATTATTGTAAAGTCTTGTCTATAAAATATTATTGTAAAGTCTTGTCTATAAATATTATTGTAAAGTCTTGTCTATAAATATTATTGTAAAGTCTTGTCTATAAATATTATTGTAAAGTCTTGTCTATAAATATTATTGTAAAGTCTTGTCTATAAATATTATTGTAAAGTCTTGTCTATAAATATTATTGTAAAGTCTTGTCTATAAATATTATTGTAAAGTCTTGCCAAAGAATAATGTCTTTGCAGACCTAACTTTCTTTAAAGACTTTCAAGCCTTTTTTTTTCTACTTGTACGTCCCGCGACAATAATAAAATCCATTTCATGTTCCCGACAGATATTTTCATGCGTCAGCAATACATTTTCATTTTAGTGGAAAGGAATTTTTAAAAATCTTATTTGAAAGATTTTTATGTCTATAGACAATTTTGTACTTTTAGAAAATTGCCTATTGCGGATTTTTGTATTGACAGGAGGTCATTGAGCCAGGAGAGAAAGATTTCGATATGTTAATTTGAATTTCCAAGTCTTTCAATTTTAAAACAGGATATAAAACTGTCGAAATAGCATTTTCGGAGGCAACCAGACGACGAGTTCAGTTTAAATTTATTGAAATTTATTGAAAGATAATCTATAGAAACATTGTTGCATCCAGCTCCAAAAACTGCAGCTCACATTTCTGATAAGAATGTTACAAAAAGTTAAATAAATTGACAGGCTAAAACTACAAAGAAATTTTATGCTTTTCAGTGAAATTTGTTCTTATAGTTACTGAAATTGTTAGACAGTTTCTGAAATTTCTTTCATTGAATTTTTATTGATTATCTACTATTTTAGTTTATTTTAAATAAATTTTTGTTAAAATTTGGCAAAAATTGATACAAAAATGTATTTTTTTATTGACTTTAACACTCTAACTAAAACACCACATCACAGTGCCTATAGCTGAGTTGCCCCTTTGCAGTTTGGGAATGATGGGGTGAGAAGAAGTCTGATGGGGCTCTGTGACGCTCTACAATCATATGAGACCGGAACCTACGGATTAAGGTGGATCCCAAACAGCTACAAGCATCCATGGAACTGCCTAAACTCGAACCATAAACCTATGGTATTGAGCGTCAGAGCGCTAGCAACTCGGCCATCAGGCACCCTCTAACAATCTTCATTAAAAGAATAGGTAAAACATATTAATACCATCATCATTGGCGCAACAGTTCTGTAGTGTAGTAGTATTCATATTAGATCGGAACCTATGGATTAAAGGGAATTCGAACAGCTACAATATCCATGGCACCACAAGGATTCGAAACCGAAACTATGGCCTCCAGCGCCAGTCACTCGGCCATCAGGTCCATATATAACCCTTATGCTCATATAGAATTAAAAGTTTGATACTATTTTAAAAGTATAGCTGACTTAAAGCAAATCGAATTATTGAGTGAAAAATGCAAGAAAAAAAAAAAGTAACGTTTCTAACAAAAATGACAATAACTCTAAATCACTATATTTAAAAACTTTTAAATCAATGCGTACAAGCCCCCTGTGTAGTGCTAAATGAGTAACAGCAGTGCAGCCCTTGCTTATGGCATGAAGATTAACTGTCTCAGTATTGCCAGCTGTATTGGAACAGCAGCATATTTATAATGTTTTGAAATAATCAGTAAAATTATTTATCGTAAGTAGGTTTATAGGTTGGGCCTGATGGTAGAGCGACTAGTCCTCTGTCTGTATTGTCTCTTTATTGCCAGCTGCATTTGAAAAACAACATATTCAGCCCTATGAATTACTTTCGCAGTTGTTTTTTAAAGCATGTATAACGTTTTAAAACACATTCCGCATAACAAACACATTTACGATAGAAACCGGATACCTTTTAAAACACTAAAACTTGATAATACCTTTTTAGATCAAGGAAGACAACACTCGGAAATATAAAGAAAAATTCATTTTACCCTTCGGGACTCAAGAAAAAAAAAAAAAACCGTTTCGTTCCAAGAAAGAAATCTAAATATAGAACAAGCCAAACGATGCATAAAGGGAATTTGGGAAACTCGAGGGGAAAGTTAAAAGTTTTTTCCCCAAATGGAGTCTTCGTTCAGGCACCATTCCAAACAAAATCAATCGAGCGATTTAAGCTCTGATAGAAGACTTTTTGGCAGTGAAAGGCTCATTTCAAATTCCGTGAACACACAGCTACATACTTTGCTTTGGAATGCAAGATAAAAAGTCTTACCGAGATTTTCATTTGTTTTCACTAGTTTTCGACTCAATTTTAAAGTGATTTTGAAAAAAAGTTAGCATGGCATTTTATGTGGCCTTTATTTAAATTCAGTGCGCTGTTGACTTCTTAAGACTGCGTTTTGTGTGCGGTGTCGGATTTTTATGCCGCCTTCTGATTCCAACATCCGACTCTTTCAAAAATGCTGGACTCCTGACTACAATTTTGTTTCTGATTCCAACATTCGACTTCTTGAGAAATGCTAGACTCCGGACTACGACAACGTCTCTGATTCTTCACATCTGGTTGGTGTACAGTGAACAAATGAACTTGAAAATTTTATCAAATCCAGAAAGTAAGAAAAAGATGAATATAATTCTTGATGGACCAATAGAATATCCATAAAAATTTACCCTTCATAAAAACGCTTAATGGTTACCATGCTGAATATTTATCGCCCTTAGTGATCTCCAAGATTAGGCCAAATTCGGTACTTTCGATTGGCGCCTCCAGTTCAAGAATCCCCAGAATTTAAAAAAAAAAAAAAAAAGAGTTTGGAGTCGGATTTTTATACCGACTTCTAATTCCAATATTAGACTTTTTCAAAATTTATGGACTCCTGACTACGACTCCGTCTCAGATTCTTCATATCTGGTGTATAGTCCGATTGCCTATTACAAGGAAGATTGGAATCCCGCCAAGTCATGAGAATTCAAACATAGCTGTGTAAAAGGGGAAAAAGAAAAATTATTGAATTATTATTGTGAAATTATTTCCAACTCAGTCAGAGGGAAGACTTGGAGTTTCTTAATGTATAATCCCATTCCATGTAATTTACCCAGGCACGTAAGATTAGCCAATTTAAGAACAATAGCTAGACATGGCTATCTTGGGAAACCTTCACATATTTGGACCAGCAGGCTCTCCGACTTGCCCACTTTGCTTGACTCATTCAGACATGAATGGTAACCCCTTGAACTACTGTCCTGGACTAATTGACGTAGTAGATATAAATACTGCAAAAATATTTTAATTATTTTACGTGTGTTTCTGAACTGTATTGGCTGCCCGTCATAGACTATTAGCAGCCATGCTAGTTCTGGTTTAGGTTTAAAAGTGGTTGATTCTTTTCATGTCCTATATTATTCGATTAATTTTGAATGCTACCGTAGGTGCATCGTGTTAATGGATGTTTCTTGAATAATTTTTCTATTTCCAGGAATTTTTAGATTCTTCATTAACAATTATGATAATCCTTATGAATCACATCTTTTGGATTTATTAAGTTCAATTGATTTTAAAAATGAAAAAAAAAAAATCAATTTGCCATTTTTTAGGGGTGGGGAATTAATATATAGGTACAAATTTTTGGATGTCTTGTATACCTAGGAGGAGGGACTTGAACAATCAGATATTTATCTACCTTCAAAGTTTTAGCCTTCAAGTGATAGGTTGCCGCTTAAGTAATAAAATAAAAAAGTTAAGTAATAAAATAAAAAAAAAAAAAGAATGCAAAGAACATGAAAACAACAACGAGAATAGAAAGAAATCACATAGTGACATGCTTAGCCCATAAGGGCACCCTACACAGTAGAGGAAACAAGTGCAGGGTGGATAGGAAGGTGAGATGAATCCATGAATGCATCCAGAGCATGCATTTTGGGCTTGCAAATATTTTCATACGAAAAGATAATTGGCCATACAATCATGGCCCGTCAGGAGTCTGAAAAGGGCAACAGCTTTAAACCTGGGCTGATTAGGGATGTTTAGAATAAAGTTAAACAAGGTGTTAGATGATTTGCCTTCAAGTAGAATATCAGATAGAGTGTTCCGTAAGTCTCGGATCCTGATTTAGATCATAAGCAGAATTAAAGTGATTTAAATAATATTCTTGAATTGAATCTGAATTAATAATCACGAATTGGTCCTGAATGAATAATCACGAGACTATCTTACCAGTGGTTGGTGCTACACTGTCACGTGATCGTCTTCTTCCCTGGCTTCAGTCTCGAAGTGAGATCCATATATTCCTAAACAGAAAAAAATATATATATACTAAAAATCTCACATAAATATAAAAATACTAAAATATGTATATTCAATGACACAATAAAAATAAATAATTTGTCATCATCATTATTAATTATAAGCACAGTAATAGCCTGAATTTATGTAATATATAAATAGTGCACATAAATTTAGTTCAACTGGGACAAAGACTTACAAAAACACTTGTTTAGGAAAAAATATTTAATAAAATTGCAGTTTTTATACAGTTAACTCTTAATAGCTCTCTATTTCTAAAATTTTCAACCCTCCCACAATTATTTTGAAGACGATTATTTTCCTTAAAAAACACACACAAAAAAAATTCCAATTTATAAAATTTTCTGAAAGCTACTACTACTACTACTACTACTACTACTATACTAAACTACTACTGCTGCTACTACTACCATGAAAAAAATTTATGATTAAAAAAAAAAAACTTGATGTAAATGATTACTTTGTAGATTTTCTACAATAAAAAAAATAGATGAACTTTATAAGCAAAATGTATAAAAACAATTTGAAGGACAAAGGATTATTAGCAAAAAAATAAGAAACAAATAAAGAAGCGGCAAAAATTAAAAAAAAATATTAAAATAAACTAATAATGAATTAAAATTAAACTAAATTTCCTAATTAATTTATTAATTAAAATATGCATCATAATTAAAGTATGTTCCTAATCAAATTAATTAAATAGTTAAAATTAAATTAAACTAACTAGACTGAATTACTGGGAGTCATACATACAATTACTCAACTTCGAAGATCATCGTCTACATAAGTTATGTAGTATTTAACTTTATGCAAATAATGTTATCAAATATTGCAATGAGTGTTTATCTTACCACGGTGTCTTGCAGCATCATATCTAGTTTGCTGACAAGGAATTTGAAGGATGGTCTCTCACGAGGTAAGGGTCTCCAGCACTGCCTCATTAAATAGAACCTAAAATAAAAACAAGTAAGATAAAAGAAATTTTTAAAGTCGATTCCTACTTTTTTTCACTCTATTGCAGAAAGTCCTTTATAAATAATTTTCATTCATTTTTTTAAGTTTATCTGGCGCCATCTATGGGTAGATATATGCAACTTAAATCTAAAAAAAATCTAAAATTAATTAATTTAATTTAATTCATGAATCAATATTTGAAAAAACTGTATTAACATCCAGTGTCATCCACTACAAGTTCAAATACATTTTTAAACTTGAGTGAATGAATAAAAACGATTTATGAACGATTGAAAATTTGAACAAGATATATATAGGGAGAGTGTGAGCTAATAGAAGGAATTGAATAAATAATTAAATAGCAATATATTTCATAATCTAAATTTAAAAATGGGATTTTAGAATGAGTTCTTGTAGAATATTTCAAGAATGAATTTTCTTGTAAATGTTTGTTTGAAATGATAAGTAAACTGTCTTTGAAGATTGAATTCTGTTTGTGTGCATAAAACTGAAAACATATTTAGAGAACTATCAATAATGGTAAAGTGATGCATATTTCATCCAACTGAAATAATAAGGGGTGGCATAAAGACCACTACAATGTTTTCGATCCTGAAATGATTTGTAAATTTGCTTAGATTTGTAATTTAATGGTAAGATTCAAATGAATCATTATTAAAATTAATAAAGATTCATTCATGTGTGCCAGTATTTGAGATTCTTGTATCAGACTCCATGTGTCGTCATATGTACTCATGTGTGCCAATATATGAGATTCTTATATGCCATTCGATATGTGATGTCATATGTAATGTGTGCCAATATATCCTATATGCCATTCGATCTGTGACATCATATGTACTCATGTGTGCCATTATATGAGATTCCTATATGCCATTCGATGTGTGACGTCATATGTACTCATGTGTGCCAATATATGAGATTCCTATATGCCATTCGATATGAGATGTCATATGCAATGTGTGCCAATATATCCTATATGCCTTTCGATCTGTGACATCATATGTACTCATGTTATGCCTAATGCCATATGTGACGTCATATGTACTATATGCCATATGAGATTCATATATGCCATTCGATATGAGATGTCATATGCAATGTGTGCCAATATATCCTATATGCCATTCGATCTGTGACATCATATGTAATGTGTGCCATTATATGAGATTCTATATGCCATTCGATGTGACGTCATATGTACTCATGTGTGCCAATATATGAGATGCCATTCCATATGCATGCCATATCAATGCCTTTCGATCTGTGACATCATATGTACTCATGTGTGGCAATATAAATTCTTATATGCCATTCAATGTGTGACGTCATATATAAGAATCAATGTGTGATTTAATTTATGAGATTCCTTCTATGTGCTGAATAGCTCTTGTTATTATTCAATATTTTATATTTAAGTATCGGGGACAGGTGCTATCTGACTGATAGTTAATAGGAGTTTTGCACCAAGCACAATTTATGAGTTTGATAAGCGATACCGAACTAAAAGCTGTCTGTGCCTATGCCAGCAACGGGCATGATATGTAGAGACTGGATGACCTTAGCTGTCAAGGATGAAGGGAAGATTCGAAATGTTCTGGTATTCCTGTTCAAAATTGAGATTGTAAAATGTAAATGTAATGCCGTAGAAAATCTCTTCGTCTTATGTCCTGGATAAAGATGAATCTTCTACATATCAGCATTGCTTGTAGAGAATTAAATAGATAAATGTGAGGCATTCGAAAATAACATATTAAAATATTTCTAAAACATGCATATACTGATTTTTTGTTCTAACTCATGATAAGTTTCATTTAAATTCAAAAGAATTATTAAAAAATGTATAGGCACTTCTTTTCAATTTTATAAATTAATCCATTTACAATGTTTAACATGCACATAAGTATAAGTTAATATCATGGTGTTCAATTATACGTATTAAGACAAGTTTATGGGAATTATAAAAGATTCTTTTGTTGAATCATTGAAGTGAAAAATTATAATAAATCATTTTTGCCCAAATTGCACCTATTTGGTTGGTCTGGTTGTGGCTTAAGATTCACATAGATTATATTCCATCAAACATGAAACTCACAGTTTCTGCATATTGCATTATGTTCACATCTGAATATATAAAAGCGTTGTTCTACCTATAGTTAAATATTTCGTGAGATTGCATTATGTCAAATATAGGATCTCTAAAAGAATCTTTTGATTGAGATGTTAAAATGTCTGCAAAAAAAAAAAATACTTGTTTCAGACAAATAAATGTGTATTATTAAGTGAATTATGTAAATAAATCTTTCATATTATTAAAAACCTAAATAAACTCTTTAATAAAAATTAATTTATAAACATTTACATTTGTTATTGCAACATTACATTTGTACAAGTATGACATTAATAATATATTGCATAATAATACATAATAATATTACATCGCATGATAATACATAACATTGTATCGAATTATGTTTATATCTGTGAATATATAAAAGCATTGAGCTAACTATGGCTCACTATTTCGTGAGATTAAAATACGACAAATATAGGATATCTAAATGAATTCTTTCATTGAGATATTAAAATGTCTAAACAAAACAAAATACTCATTTCAGACAAATAAATTATCAGTAAGAAAACTTATGTAAATAAAATTTTGATATTATAAAAAAAACCTAAATAAACTCTTTGATAAAGAATTAATTTATAAACATTTGCATTTGTTATTGCAGCATTACATTTGTACAAATATTACATTAATATTAACATTTGTCAATCAACTTTATATACTATGCTTGTTACGATATTCGATGCTGCAATAAAAGTAATATACTTTTAAACTTAAATAACAGAAATTTATCCACTTTCCTAGTATATTAAAATTTCAAGTGATGTTAAGCAGCCTCATTTGTTACGCTTCGTTTAATTACAATTGCATTGTACAAAAATAGAAATAAATTCTATTTTTCTTCAGCTAAGTGCAAAAATATTTCAGCACTGAATGCAATAACAGCCAAAGTTTACATCGTCCCAAAAAAAAAGGCTAGATGTAGGGGTATAACAGTGACAATAAGTCTAGACTAGCTGAATCACGAAATCAATTCTGAGTCTCCACTAAATTAATCACAGTCACAAAGACTATAGATCAGTAGGTTGCAATAACCATACAGATTTAAGTTGATTTATTTCTATCGAACAAATTTATTAATCGAATGTTAATTTTTAACACATTAATAAATAACATTAAGAAATCTAAATTTTATAATGAGTTATATTTATTTTTCACCATTGTTCATAGTACAGAAATCACCATTATTTATCCATTTCTGAATGGCTAAAGACATGTTAACGGTTTTTTTTTTCCTATTGCATCTTGCAGATATTTTGACTATCTTTATGCCATAAACAAGGGCTGCACCGCTGTTACTCATTTAGCACTTTACCCAGGGGGCACGTGTAGCTTGAAGGCACCGCCTCTACGATCCTATTACACTAGGACCTACGGTTTAAATGGATTCAATCAGCTAAACATCCATGGAGCCGCGGGATTTGAATTCGAAACTTGTGGTACCAGCGCCATCAGCTCTCCATATTAAAATATTAAATATGGTGGCATTTTATACATTTAATAAAATATGATGATACGATAAATATATGATGGCATTTTTTAAAGTGGAATATAGATTGGTACGAATTTAAACAGATAGCAAAAATAAGTTATTCAATTGAATATAATGTGTTTTGAATCTATGCTTATCTGCATTATTGATTAGTGATGCTGCATTTGAGAAGGTGAATTTCATCCTTCTAACTCAATCCACTAACTGCTATCTGCAATAGAATGATATCATTCTTGTAAAAGACTTTAGCTACTTAGAAAAGGAGATAGTATTTTTGATATCAGGCCCATAATTGAGAGATCGAGTGTCTAGCGCTCTGGTGCCACAGGTTTCGGGTTCGAGTCTCGGCGATGCCATGGAAGTTTGTAGAGGCTTTCGGAATCCACTTTAAACCGTAAGTCCCGATTTCATGGGACTGTAAGAGTGTCACAGAGCAAAGTGAGACTTCTACCTAAGGGTGTTCCATCACAGCAGAAGCTGCTCCCCTTTCCCCTCAACCATGAGGCCATACGGGTTCGTGGGCTGTGTCTAGATGTCTACCAAGTGGGATAAACAACAACGACAACAACAGAAATTTGTGTGTACATACAATAAACAAGCATTTAAAACAAGGCAGACTCAAAAACCACATCCATATCATTGCAAACTGATTTAAAAGAAATTTTGATTATATGATTTCCTGGTTTAATTTAAAGTTAAACAAATTAGAAGTTACACCAATTTTAATAATTTTAATTTTAATATTATTATTTCTAAAAAAAAAATTTAATCAATTAAAATTTTAATTTTTAAATTATAATGTCTAAAACTGCCATTAAAAATTGTTTATTTATTTATACACAGTTTTTTTTTTTTGCTTTGAAAGTCAAAAAAATAACAATAACCATGTAAGTTTCATTTTTGGATTCTTAGAAATTGTTCACAATTTAATACTTACAACTCATCCGAGCAGTTTTCCGGCTTTGGCATCCTGTACCCGTCCTTCAGAAGTTTGAAGAGATTTTGCGGAGGGATGGTGGGATAGGGCGCGGCTCCTTCAATAGAATAACATATTTAATACATAATAGAAAAATGCTTTTCACAATTTAATTTACATAAAATGCAATGGAAAATAACAAAAACGTTTGATAAAGTCTTACGGATACTTATTATAACTACTGCTTTAAGAGCCAACGGCCATACCATGCTGAATATACCGGTTCTCGTTAGATCTCCGTGGTCAGTACTTGGGTGGGTGAGCACCTGGGAACACCGCGTGCCGTTGACATTCACACATTTGGGACCTGAATGACCGAGTGTCTAGAGCTCGGTGCCACAGGTTTCGGGTTCGAATCCCGGCGGTGCCATGGATGTTTGTAGGGATTCGGAATCCACTTTAAGCCGTAGTTGCCGGTCTCCTATGACTGTAAGAGCGTTACGGAGCCAAAGTCAGACTTCTACCTACGGGTGCTCCATCACAACAGAAGCTGCTTCCTTTCTAGTACGTATGGGCTCGTGGGCTTGGCCAGCCAAGTGGGATAAGAAACAACAACACTGCCTTATATCATTTTCGTAAGAAGTGAAGCGCTTCACAGCAAGTATAGTATGTATCCCACCGATGCAAATAAGTGGTAATCGGATGGAGCCAAGTCTGGTGAGAAAGCCCGCATGTGAAAACATTACCCAACTAAACGCCTCAATCGTTTCCTTGACCACTTTTCCTGTGTGATGGTGCATTATGAGGATGCAAAACCACTTTGTGTTGCCTTCTTTGATATTGTGGTCATTTTTTACGCAAACTCGGTTTCAAATAGATTATTTGTTGTCGATAGCGTTCAGTTTTGCACAGTTTTAGCGCTGATAATAGATCACACCCTACAGATACCTTCAAGCACAGAACATTGTCTTCCGTCCATAGCGATTTGGCCTTGCAGTTGATGTCGATGATTCGTCTGGAGTTACCCATGATCTTTTTTCGCTTAGGATTCTCGAAATATACACTCAAGAGTCAAAACCTTATAACCACCTGTCAATAACGAGTTGGCCCACCTTTGGCGCGCAACACAGCTTCAACCCGCCTTGGCATGGATTAATACCACCACTTAATACCAGTTAAATACCACTTCCACCTGATCACGTGCCTCCCACGTCATCCAGGCGAGTTCATTGCAAAATGTAGGGGCGGTCATATTGTTTTGGCTCTTGAGTGTACATATCCGCTTTTCATCGCCAGCCACAATTTAATAAAAAAAGGACTTTCTTTTGTACCTGGAGAGCAGCATATATCCAGTCGTTTATAATACATAAAATGTTTGTCATACATAATAATACGTACGTCCTGTTTGTTTATGATACACAAGAATGTATACGCCATATCTGCTTATTACAGTGAGAATTTCTATTAATGCATGATAATGTATAGGTCCTGGTTTGTTTATAATAAATAATGTATAAGTCCTGCCTGTTTATACTTAAAAATTATTTACAGATCCTGCTGCTTGTAATAATAAAATGCATTTGTTTACTGTCTGCATCTATAATACTATACTATCTGTTTTTTTGATAAGAAAGAATGGAGAAATTTCGGCATATTTATAATACATAAGAATGCATAATCCAACCAATTTATAATAAATAATAATAATGAAAAACAATAAAACAGAAAAAAAAGGCAATTTTGGGATACTGATAGTTTTTATGCATTATAAATATTTGCATTTCTATGAAATAAGAAATTAAATGTATAATACATAATGCAACATTTAGATCTGATTATTCAATAATAAACTTGAAAAGGATAGAGAACAATTATAAATTTTCAATGGATTAAGAATGCATACCACAAATGTTATTCGAGAAAAAAGGGCAAGTTTCATTCAAATACAGTATGTTGCTAAAATTCATGCCAAGCAGCTTTCTATTTAGTAAGTAATTTTTGTTATTAAGTTTAATTTTATTTATTTATTTAGTGCTTTCATTGGTTAAGGGTATTAACAAATTGTACCCACATACAGATTAGATTGAATAACTATTTTGAGTTATTAAATGATAAATATGAAAATATAATTTTAGATATCTTTGTAGAATATATTCCAGGTTTCACTCACATCTCTTAAATATCACCATTGACCATTTAACCTTTGTGAGTATCAGATTGCTTTAAAATTAATTGAGTCTGAGTAGCTATTTCCCGGAGATGAAATGACTCAATTAATGATGCTGTATTTCCATCTAAAATAGTCTGTATATTCTGATGTCAAAGACAGATATACTAACAAAATTTATTTGGATAAATTAATCAGATAAGAGGTAGAATAACAGAACAAATCACTAATTATAATTGCCCATTACATGAATTAAAATAAAAGTTGACTTTGTCGTTTCGTTGTATTTGATATCCAGTTAATTGCAGTGAGGAATAAAAGCTTTTTATTAATTTACTTTAAAGAATGTACTACTGTGTCTAAAAGTAAGACCAATTTTCAATTTAAAATTCCCGGGGCTTATGGAATTTCAATTTTTTTCTTCTTTTAGGTTGCTGGGGCTGTCCTTGTCAAAATAGTCATTAGTGTTTCAGTTACGCTTGGCTTTGTAAGATGCTAAAAACTGATTCCGGCGATTTTTGAAATGCCTGAATGAATTGAGCAAAGAACTTGCATTCAATTTTGTTTGCGGAAACGTATAGAATGTTGCAGAAGGCATTTGGTGAGCATTCCTATATCGGAAAGAAATGCTTACTAGTTCAAAGTTAAACAGTTCAAAGAATGCGGAGGACGCGTTGAAGACGAAGAGTCCTCTGGTCGACCATCCACCTCAACTGACGAAGCTCAGGAAGATTTGGCGCTCGCAACCCGTCGATTTACAATTAGAGACCTTGCTGATGATGTTGGAATTACAAAATTCCATTTTAAAGAAGTTTTGGGCCTCAAACGCGTCAAATCTTGATGGGTATCGAAAAACTAATTGTGCCAGTTCACACTGCATTGATTTTTCGTGACGTTTTCGCCAAATATGAAACCCATATCGTTCCACAATCACTGTATTCACACCGTGCGACTTCTGGCTCAAAAGACCACTCCGGGGACACCGTTTTGAGTCGATTGAAGAGATTCAAAGTGAATCGCCGCTCACATTGAAGGCCATCCCTGCCGATGACTTTTAGCATGAATTGAGGATTGGAAAAAAAGTTGGCATAAGTGCATTGTGTCCGGAGGGGGATTACTTTGAAGGCGATGAAATAAATTTGAAAGAAGTTTTTGAAAAAAATAATTGGTCTTACTTTTTGGGCACAGTAGTACTTTTTACCTGGTGTAATAATATCGATGTTTGAGGAATCGGTCTGCTTGTCTCGTAGAAAAAGTGCATGGATTTTTTTTCATAGAACCCAGAAAGAAATTGCTATTTATGAGAGTTCATTGGCCATTAACACAAAACAGGAAGTTAAAATATCACTTTATAAATTCACATATAAAACACACTATAAGTTCTACTTAACAGACAATAGAGATATTTTCTTCTGGATTTAATGCATAATACACTCATGTCCATAAATTAAGGAAAATGAAGTTCAGGCAAAGAAAGAGACAGAAGCAAAAACAAATTTGACTTATTTGTAAAGTCTATTTATTAAACAAAAGGTAAAGAGCAAAAAGATGCTATATGTTTGACATAATTAATAAAAATTTCGATTTTTACTCCCTGGAGCAAATTCCAAAAAAGAACCTATTTACAAAAAACAGTATAATATGGTTAGTATGATGGTTAATATGGAGTATGTCTCCCGGACGATACAATACAGGCCTTACAACGCCTAGGCATGTTGAGTATCAAATTTTCAATCTGATCTAGGGAATATTGGAGAATATTACACCACTCATCAAGCAATGCCCTCCGAAGTTCCGGTTGACAGGTGGGAGGGGGTTGACGGGCTGCAATTCGTCGGCCAAGCATATCCCACACATGCTCTATTGGATTCAAATCCGGTGAGTATGCTGGCCAATCCATACGGGTGATATCCTCCAATTGAAGGCATTCGTCTACAATGTTTGCACGGTGAGGACGGGCGTTGTCATCCATAAACAGAAATTCAGCACCCATGGCGCCCCGAAACAAACATACATGTTGTTCCAGAATGACATCCTGATAGATGTGGCCTGTCATCGTTACACTCTGAACATGCAGGTCAGTTCTGGAACCAAGAATAATTCCTCCCCAAACGAGCCATCCTGCACCACCGTAACGGTGTCGTTCAATGGTGTTCTCTTGGTGGTAACGGGTATCTGGCTCTCTCCATATGAAAGTCCGGCGCAGAATCAGACTACAAACTAAACCTGAACTCGTCGGAAAACATCACACAAGACCACTGTTGCGGTGTCCACAATGCCTGCTCTCTACTCCAGGTTAATCGCAGGCGACAGTGAGTTGCGGTAAGTTGAACACATCTGACAGGCCTACGAGCATATAGACCAATGTGCCCTAAGCGTCTGTACACGGTCTGCCTTGAAACTGTCGTACCGGTAGCTGAAGAGAGCTGACGAGACAGGTCTGATGCTGTGCTCCGTCTGTTTCTTTTGGCAGTAACTGCTAAATACCGATCCTCATTCGGCGTTGTAACTCGGGGGTGACCTGTGCTGTAACATCTACTCACATTACCATCATCTTGGAATCGTTGCCAAAGCCTGGCGATGACACGTTGGGCGATTCCAAGTTCCTCGGATACTTCCAGCTGGGTACGTCCACATTCCAGTCGTCCGATAATTCTACCACGTAAAAAATCATCCAAATGCTTCCTTTATGCCATAACTATGTGGTTATTGCACTGAAAGGCTTTTAAAGCGCTTGTGAACAATTTTACTTCTTTGCCACCATTCCTTATATACCCCTCTTTTACACTCTCGTCATTGTGACGTACTATCCGCGCCATCTGGTGATTTCCTGTAATTTGCATATTCTTCTTCAAGATGTGTGAGATAATTCTACAGGTGAAATTTTTATTTTAGAGTTCAATTTCTGTGTGATTTTGAATTATCCTTAATTTATGGACATGAGTGTATTTGCTTTAAACAGACGGTTGTGGTCACCTCAATTTCTCTTCTACTAAGTAGAAGATATAAGGATTGGAGAAAAAGTTGAGGATCTGAAAAAGGGAAGGAGGATTGGAAAAAAAAAGTTGGCAGGAATGCATTGTGTCCGGAGGGGATTACTTTGAAGGCGATCAAATAAATTTGGAAGAATGAATAAAGGGTTTTTGAAAAAAAAAAAAATTCATTGGTTTTACTTTTTGGGCACAGTGGAATTTGCTAGAAGTTTGAAATATTTGAAGTTTTCATCATCCATGCTAAACATATAGAAAACAGTTCCCAAAAAGGTTTACGATAATATATATTTTTACTTTTTAATTCACTGTGAAAAATTGGTTTGTTTTTATTTTATGTAGCTTATGCCCCCACAAACAAACAACTATTTTTCACGAAATTCTTTTGTACAGGTTTTGTCATACTTTTTTTCTGCTTGCTTACTCTATTCTCCCCACATGGCTTGATACTTTTCTAAAATACTTAGATTTATTTTCCCACGGGATTTAATACATTGCTGTATGTTGGCACTTTTTGTTATCTCAATATATTTGAGAAATGGAAGACATTTTCCTACATACTTTGGGGGAGTTTTGGGAGCAAACAAAAGCTGAATTGCTGACACTTCTTGCAACATTACGTAATAAATTTCCATGTTCAAAAATATTTCTTCATTTGGTAAACAGTACAATTGCGGAAAACTCTTTCAGATGCAAAATAGCTTAAAGCACGCATTTGATAACTTATTGTGCTGAATTTTTTCCGTTACAGTGATTTACGTTCGAAACTCGGTCTTGGAAGCAATTATGCAGTGTATGGATAAGATAAATTTGTAGGCCGGAAGGGCTTTACATTGGGCTCGAGGAGGTGCGAGCGGAACGAACTCAGAACGAAAAAGAGCGTTGTGTTGTTCTTTCGGAAGTGTGGTAGAAAAATATAGCAATCATCACATGGCTCATGCTGAATTTGCTTTATATATTTGTGTACTAGATATAAATGAACACCAATCAAAATGATAAGTTTTAAAATTTTGCTAAAAAATTTGCATTTTATTTAAAAATATCAAAAAGTATACTTGTTGAACTACAAATATATAAATTTCGCTATTTTTAATTTATAATTATTAAATATTTTCTATTTATTATATTATTTTATAAATTATGTATTTTAATATTTTATGTATTTTATTTTTAATTAATTATAATTTATCCAAATGTTAGCCTGTATTAAAGGATTCTGTAAATAGCAATTTTCTGAATCATTTAATGCATGCAAATCAAAAATAAATTAGTAAAATCAAATCAAATTTAATGTAGGCAAATAAAAAATTCATAATGAATCAACATCCATGAATTAGATTTAAAAATGAATTACTAGATCGCTGTGGAAATATATATTTTTTGTATTTATATAAAGTTTGTGTTTTAAAAACAATAATGTTAAATAAGCAATTTATAAATTAAATAATATTAAATTTAAATAACTGCCATAACGATGAAATATAGCAATTTATTTTAAGACGATATTAAAAATTTATACAAGTTAAAAAATTTTTAATTTTTTGTTTGACTTATAAAACTAATTGTGCTTTTTTAGAGTTTCCATCTCTTAATACAAAGAATCATAAATCCTGTAAACATTTGATAATATAACAGACCATTTCATTGCTTGAAATAAATCATTTCTGTAATAAATAAAGTTAATATGTAAGAAAAACCCATCCGTTGGAAAATACATTTGCTTTTGCAAACTTAGCTGCAAATGGACCATCTTTTATGTGAGTAAATAAAATGGCACCAAAGAATTGCTTTCTAAAATTTTGTTATTTAATGGGGAAAGTGATGATAGCTTTATTCTGTTCGCCTGGAAACGTTCCAACCTCCCTTTCACCCCCACCGCTAAACGATAATGACAGCCAGGAAATGATCTCGCAAATATTTCATCTCCTTTCCCAGTTTACTCAGTCAGTACCATTTCTCCAAAGTGAGACATATTACCCCTTCATTGTCCACGCTCGCTTTCATAAACGTTTTAAAGACATTACTGATCGGTTTATGCATGGATCCATATAGCAACCTATCTAATCTCTTTAGCATACACATTGCTTAAAGTTTACTGAAACACACCCAGGGCTATTATAATATCGTAACAAACATTTTTGTGTTCAATTTATAAAATTTGCATTTGAATTGCAAAAATGAAAGGAAAAATAATTGTTTTACCAACAATAAATTAGATAAATGTTTCAAAAATTCACCTTTAAAATGATAAAATTTTTAAACAAATTTTCTAATTTAAGCTAAGCACTTTTAAAAGTACCAAACAAATGACATTACGTACGTTAAATATAAACCTATTTTGAATAATTGATATGATACTAAGTGATATAAAATATGAAATTTTAGTATAGTTATCTATTGTTTGAAATTAACATTACTTTGTATTGTTGTTGTTGTTCTAATGGGGCTGGCAATACAAAGACAGTCTTTCTTTATGCCATAAGCAATGGTTGAGCCGTTATTACTCTATTAGCACTAACCAAGGAGCACTGTATCTTGAAGATATCTATGGATGGGGGTCACACTACCCACACATCGCTCTACGATCCTATTAGACCGGGACCTACGGTTTTGAAGTGGATTCGAACCCCTTTCAAACATCCATGGCATCTGCGGGAGTCGAACCCGAAACCTGTAGTATCGAGCGCCAGAGTGCTAGCCACTTTCCTCCCCAAAAAAAATACTCATTGCCCCCCTGGTCAGTGCTAAATAAGTAACAACAGTGCCTCCCTTTCAATTATGGCATAAAATAAAGAAACTGTCTCTGTATTCCCAGCTGCATTAGGAAAAAAATATTAATGTTATATAAGCAATTTTTTAAATTAAATAATATTAAATTATGTTATAATGTTATAATGGTGGAATGTATTACTGTCTTTTTAAGACGATATTAAAAATTTACACAAAAATTTGAGAAGTTAAAAATGTTTTTAATTTTTGATTGACATATAAGTAATATTTATTTTAAAGTTTCCATCTAATAAAAAGAATCATAAATCATGTATACATTTGATAATGTAACAGACAATTTCACTGCTTAAAATAAATTTTTCTGTACTAAATAAAGTTAATATGTAAGAAAAACCCATCAGTTGGAAAATACATTTGCTTTTGCAACCTTAGCTGCAACTGGGACCTCTTTTATGTGTGAGTAAATAAAAGGGCACCAAGCTATTGCTTTCTAAAATTTTGTTATTTCATGGGGAAGTGATGATAGCTTTATTCTGTTCGTCTGGAAACGTTCCAACTCTCCTTTCTACTCACCCCCAAACGATAATGACAGCCAGGAAATGATCGCGCAAATATTTCATCGCCCTACCAGTTTACTCAGTCAGTACCATTCCTCCAAAGTGAGACATATTACCCCTTCATTGTCCACGCTCGCTTTGATATACGTTTTAAAGACATTACTTATCGGTTTATGCGTGGATCCATATAGGAACGCATCTAATCTCTTTAGCATACACATTGCTTCAGGTTTACTGAAACACACCCAAGAGTTGTTATAATATCGCAATAAACATTTTCGTGTGCAATTTATAAAAATTGCACCGATAAAATTTGCATTTGAATTGCAAAAATGAAAAAGGTAATCCGAAATAATTGTTTAACCAGCAATAAATTTGTTATATGTTTAAAAAATTCACTTCTTTAAAGTGATAAAATTGGTAAACAGACTTTCTAATTATATCTAAGCACATTTAAAGTAACAAAATGATATCACGTGCGTGCAGCATAACCATAATAATAATTGATATAATGCTTTTACAGTTATACAGTTATCATTATTTATTAATATATAGACTTTTATCTAGATGAAAATAAACAAATTACTCGCTGTATTTTTTTAAAAAATTGAAATATTTCAAAAATATAATATATAGAACAGAACATAAAAAAATTAATTGTTTTTTTATTTGATTAATATATTGCTTAGTCAAAGCATGTTACATATCAAAATATACTTAAAAAGTGCGAATCGGGTTTGTTAAATATATAATACACTGTGTTCCCAAAAAATACGTAAAAATCAGAAAAAAATGCGATTCTTCGGCAAAAAAGTGAATTTTATAAATATTACACAGAATACGTAAAAAGTAATGTTGCATCAAAATATGATAAGCAACCTAGTAGAACTGCTGTACTTCAATGTCATTGGACATGTGGTAGAAAAAAAGCTATAAAGCTTTGTAGGTTTCTGCAGACACTTGTAGCTGCTAGCAGAAATAACATAGGAAATTTAGAGACAGCCATAGCCATGTAGTGAAATTATATGATAGACATGTTTTAAATATGAGCACGCGATATCAGAAATAAAACTACAAAAGGCGAGCCATTTTGAGAATGGTAGTAGGCCAAAGTCTTTTTTATGTTGCAAGATCGTTGGATGTGGATCCTTTGGTATTTCATATATTGTAAAAACAGAATCAGCTTCTAGAAGGTAGAGTAGAGGAAGCTGCAATGATATCCGCTGTTTACATTTAACTTCAGTTGGCCCTGGTCCAAGTTAACTGTGCATAAAAGGATTCATGAAGACTGGTTACACCCAAAACATCCAGAATTGTACACAAGTTTTAATGTTACTCCACCTTTTTTAATACCAGCAGCGCGCCATCAGAAATTGAATTACAATGGCGATTTATTGGTAGATGATTGGATGTACATCCTTTGGTATTTCATACATTGCAGAATGCATTTATAAAAACAGAATTAGCTTTGGAAGTAAATTCGAGGAAGCTGCAATGATGACCGCTATTTACTTTTAATTGCTTTTATCACAGAACCCTTTCACCAACATTCAACAGATCTCTTGTAGCTGCCACTGGTCCAAGTTCTGTGCATAAAAAGGGATTCTCGAAGGATAGTTGCACGTACAACCTCCAGAATTGTACTCTCACAAATTTTGTTTGTGTTGAATGTTCTCTATGAGATCATATTTATTGCTTTAGAACTAGTTAATTGTTGGAATTCGCTTTAACCCACCACATCCATAAAAAAAGACAGATTTGGTGGCTACTGTTACCAGGAATTTTGCGTGTGAGGAATTATGTAGTATTATGTGTGTGGTCAGGAACCTTTTTGTATAATTGCATGGACTTGCATATCATATGTAGAATATAGAGGCTCAAGAGGTACTATTAATTTTTGCAATAGTTATGAAAAGATGATTTCTTGATCTAATTTTTCATCCTTATGAAATGTAGCTAGTGACTTTATACATCTATGTGAAATGCTGATCACACAATGGAAAATTTGCATCATGAGGAGATTTGTGCCTAAGGGTGAAGACGTTCTAGAACAATCTTCCCCCTGAACTTACACTCAAGAGCTAAAACATTATGACCACCCTACATTTTGCAATGAACTCGCCTGGATGACGTGGAAGGCACGTGATCAGGTGGAAGTGGTATTTAACTGGTATTAAGTGGTGGTATTAATCCATGCCAAGGCGGGTTGAAGCTGTGTTGCGCGCCAAAGGTGGGACAACTCGTTATTGACAGGTGGTCACAATGTTTTGGCTCTTGAGTGTAAATATGATTGAACTTGTTAAGAGGATGTAAACAGACTTTTTTTTTTTCTGCTCTTACCTCTCCTTTAAAATCTTCTCTGTCTTCAATTATTTCGACTAAACAATGGGCTTTGCTGCAAACTATTTTAATAAGCACCATCATTTTGAGAATGAACCATCGCTTATGATCTTATATAGCTATTAGAATTGAAGTTTGCAGAATTGAAGACAATGAACTCTGAATACTATGATTTTCTTATATTTCCATTTCATACTAGCAAAAATTAAACTTATTGTTTTTGTTTTCAGCCTTATTTTTATTTTTGAAACACTGTTAAATTAATACTTTTAAAAATTTTTATTAAATTTCAATGAATAGAAATTTCATGATCGCAAATTTCCTCCATAATTTTTAGAAATTATAACATAATTCATTTTTCTGAAACTTTTAAACATAACATTGAATTAATGTTGAATGTGTAATGATAAAATGTAATGTGAGAGTTTTAATGAAAATTCACTTTAAATTATTGATGAAAGGGAATCTTTACGTCTCTATAAAGTTTATTTTTAAGCTGAGAATATTATCCATCTGAAAATTTCATTACCCATATTATGATCTGAAAACTCTAAAATCAAATGAAACTTAATAAAATCAAATAAAAACTTAATAAAATGCTTTAAATTTGTTTTAAAAAGTACATTTATCTTAAAATTATATAAATAATATGGGACATTATTCTATATAGTCATTAAAGTAAAGATTTAATATCCTATACTTATGAATATATATATTTATATATTCTACATATCAACATCAATTCTTACCTTGCATCATGATTTCCCACAGTACAATTCCAAACGACCACCTGAAATGAAAAAGTTTATTTTATAATAAAGTATGATGCATAGTAGAAAATTTTTTTAAAACATTCTAATTATACTATGCAAAACCATAAATTTTATAAAAAAATGAATTTAAAAAGTATTAAGAAAGCATAGAAGTTTTTTAAAGAATCATATAAGCGCAGAGGGTTTTTTAAAAAAAAATTTGAAATAATTTTTATTGTTAAAAAGCATTTAAAATGAAAAACAGCAGTATGACTTCTTTTAAAACCTGTAAGTTTAAATTAATTTAAATTATTTTCTATTTTTAGTTTGATACCACTGCATATATTCTCATTAAACATTATTAAACTAGAACCCAGAAATAATGAAAATCTTTCTTGAACTTTATTTAACCGACATTTTGTTCCAACGTAAAATTGTGAGTATCAGATAAATAGTTGTTATTTTTGTACTTAAATATTAAAAAAGTGAAAAGTCAGTTTTATGAGTAAAAAAATCTATAAATGGAGAAAAATTGTTATTAGTTTTCTATAAAGAAGTGTGAATATGAAATCGAATTATCGAATGAACGAACGAACGAATTAAAGAATGAACGAATAAACAAATGAATGAATGAACGAATAAACGAATGAAAGAGGAACGAATAAACGAATGAATGAAATAAACGAATATACAAACGAATGAATTAAATGAACCAATGAATAATTGAAATGAACAAAAAAAAACGAATGAATTAAATGAACGAATGAATAATTGAAATGAAGGAATAAACGAATAAATTAAATGAACGAATGAAGGAATAATTGAAATGAGGGATTTAACAAACGAACGAATGAAATGAAAGAAAGAAATAATTTAATAATAATAAAATAAATCGAATAATTTTTTAATAACTTCTAAACTTATTTTTCCTAAATATTAGATTCGTAAAAAATTGCTCCAATAAACACAATGAAAATTTTACATTTCAATTATGAGAAAAATCAAGTACCCGGTATTGGAACATTTAAATTACATTTTTCAAGCACCAGCAGTTAGGTAAAAATAACAAACTTTGATAAAAATTGTAACAAGGCAAAGAAGAAATCTACATATTGAAAGATTTCCCTTCGTTAGAAACGAATGATTTTTTTTTTTCATATGTTCGCAAGAACTGCGTTGATCCTAATTTCGGTGGAAAGAAGGCTTTAAAAGCGAATAACTTTCCTGAAATGTGAGTTGAATTTAATAATTATTCTCGAATGAACAAATAAATGAAATGAATAAGAGGAAGGAATTAATTAAATGAACAAATAAAAAAACGAACGCATGAAGGATATGAACGAATAGAGAAATAGAACGAATCAACTAATGGAAGAATGAATTAATGAATGAATTCAACGAATAAATAAATGAACGAATGAATGAAATGAATGAAAAAAAACGAAGGAACGAATTTTAACTAAAAAAAATTATTTAAAAAAAAATATATACTCAGTTTTGAATTTTTGTATTAATATTAATTTGATTCTATCTAAAAGAAATCGAATAATTTTCTAATAACTTCTAGCCTTATTTTTCCTAAATATTAGATCATTCGTAAAATATTTCAGTTATGTGAAAAATCAAGTACTCGGTATTGATACATTTAAATTACATTTTTCAGGCATCAGCAGTTAGATAAAAGTAACGAACATCGACAAAAGGCAAAGAAGAAATCAATATATTGAAAGATTTCCATTGGTTAGAATGAAATGGTTTTTTTGTTCATATGTTCGCAAGAACTGCGATGATCCTAATTTCGGTGCAGAGACAGCCTTAAAAGCAAATAACTTTCCTGAAACGCGAGTAGAATTAATTTTCATTTCCGATAAAAGAAATCGAGCATCCATTTCAACAGTTTGGGGTTTGGATGATAAGATTTCTTTCCAAAGATCGATGTCACGAAAAAGAATGGGAAGCTGTTAGCATTTCCGGAAGCATTCATAACGATTCAATGTTTTAACAGAACGCAAAAACAGCAATTTCGTCAACCATAAATTCGGAGAAAAGGCTTTGCAACTTTTTTTTATGATTATGCTGCAGTATATTTGTAATTTCGTGGAAAAATTGCTCACATGACAATTTTATCAACTTCAAACACAAGATATGTCAGAACGTCATTCAATTTTTACTTATTAAATGATTCAGATGTTCGATGAAATAATAGTAAAAAACCCAAAATGTCACAGAGGAAATATAATTACAATCATTATAGTAGGTTTACAATACATTAATCGAAAATGAATTGTAACAAATATTTTATAAAAAATAAATAAATTAGTCTTGTTTTAAGATAACAACTTTTAATTTTAGTATATTTAATTGACAAACATTTTTCAATTCCTTCTATTAGCTCACACTCTCCCTATATATATCTTGTTCAAATTTTCAATCGTTCATAAAATACTTGTTATTCATCCAATCAAGTTTAAAAAATGAATTTTATCTTGTAGTGGATGACACTGGATGTTAATACAGTTTTTTTCAAATATTAATTCAGTAATTAAAATTTAATTCATTAATTTTGGTTTTTGAAATTTAAGTTGCATATATCTACCAATAGATGACGCGAGATAAACTTAAAAAAAGGAATGAAAATTATTTATAAAGGACTTTCTGCCATATAGTAAAAAAAAAAAAAGTTGAAATTGACTTAAAATTTTTTTTTATATATATTACTTGTTTATTAATAAACTACATAAAATTAATTCATGTTCACATGCATTTTTAAACATTTACTTTAAAATCATAAAAATGCTATTATTTTTATTATTTGTATAGTGCAATTAATTAATTATTGCTAATTATCAATTAATTTTACGATTTTACTGACTATCAATTAATTATTAATTATAATTAATTTTATATTTTTTATTAGCAATTATCTTATTATTAATTATCAATTAGTTTTATATTTTTATATAGTGCCTAATAGTAATTAATTAATTAATGTTAATAAATTTTTCCTAGAATAAAAATAAAATAATTTCAGAATTATTACTTTATTATATGATCACTAAATTATATTTACTTATGCATTTATCAACCAAAAAATAAATATTACTTATTTTCGTTACATATGTTTCTAATGTTATCTTTTTTTCAACTTGTGCGAAAAATAAATAACGTGAAAACTTTTTTTGTTTTTAAACTGCATTTGAGTTTAAGCTTTAAGAAAATATAAACAGTGACCTGTAATGGTTTTTAAAATTAATATTGCCATCTTTCCAACGATTCTAACGTGTAACAGTTGTATGCAAATTGTAAAAATTATTAATGTAAGTTTGTAAGTAAAATAATAATAAGTAAAAATTAATTGCTAATTATTATTAAGCTAAGTTTGCAAGTAAAATAATTATTAATGTAAGTTTGATCAATGCATCTAATCAAATTTCGAAAACTCTTTTCTGAAGGAATTCTGCAGGAAACTTGGATCTTTGGATTTTAATAAGTAAATGTATGTATTTCTATAGATGTATTAGTTAAACAAAGATATAATTTGCTGTCTAATTATGTCTATTAGTGCTCTGGCCCTTGATGTCACAGGATTCGGGTTCGAGGTCCCGGCGGTGCCATGGACATTTGTAGTGGCCTGGAATCCACTTTAAACCGTAGGTTTTAGTCTAATATGACTACTACTATTAGTACGCCACATCATATCACTGTGCCTACAGCTGAGTTCCCCCTTTACAGTTTAGGAATGAGAGAAGTCTGACTGGGCTCTGTGACCTTCTTACGACCATATGAGACGAGGACCTACGGCTTAAAGTGGATTCGGAACCACTACAAACATTCATGGCACCGCTAGAATTCGAACCGCGGCAGTGCGCTAACCACACGGCCATCAGGCACCGATCAAATATGACTGTAGAGTGTTGGGCGTACGGCTGACAAATAAACCTACCCAGTGAAAGAAAACACCGCCTGTCTCGAAATCTGCCAGAAGGCAGATGGCCTTGGTCACCATGGACTGTTATGCCGATGATGATGATGATGATGCATCATGTATACAAAAAATAAAATAAAATATTCTTAATTTTTATTATGTTGTTGTTCTAATGCAGCTGACACTACAGAAACAGTTCATCTTTATGCTATAAGCAAGGACTGCACCGATGTTACTCATTCAGCACTACCCAGGCCGCACATGTAGCTTAAATATAGGCTACTGACGTCAGTAATGTTTTATTATGTAACTGAGATAAACTAAGATGATTAAAACAATTAGCTCCTTTATAACTACAGAATGTGTCTATATAGTTAATATAATATCCAGATACTTAATTTCATACAAATACAATAATACTTATAATATAATAGTATAATAAATGCAAGAGGTTAAATTAAAGTCAAGAACAATATGAATAAGAATATAATATCTATTCATCCCCCTTTTGGTGATAGCATGACATTTACAGATGAAAGGAAGGAATAGTCTCTTTTCCTTTTAAGAGTTCTTCATTTAAATGAGGTTTTTCCATTTATCGTTCGAGGCTCCGCACAATGGGCGAAATAAAAGACTTGAAATTAATCCATTTCTATTATCTGGGGCTAAAACACTTCTCCCCTCCAAGTTTCTTTATGGTTTGTAACAACAGTTCTCTTTTATCCACGGGTAGCTTAAATGGGTGACAGAATGGTGTACAGTTTCGAAGAATTCTCTTCTCGAAAGAATTTCTTGAAACGAACATTGTAAGATGTAATTGAGGCAGTATTTTTGACTTTTTATCTTTTCCATTGTACTGAAAAGTTCTACATGTGTATTTTATAAGTGTAATATTTTAGTGCATAGTTATTATTGTTATTATTTATCATTATTAATTTGTTATCATCAGTAATTTTTTAAAGTAAGTAACACATCACTCAATAAGTCTCCGGTATAGCTAAGAAAAACGATTTTTTTGAAATTCGACTTTATTTGCCAACATACTCTCCTTCAAGAGTGATACATTCATTCCAACATTCTTCCAATTTTTCGATGCCTCTTTTGTAGAACCATTTGTCTTTGGTCTCAAAACTGGCCTCAGTTTCGGCAATCACTTCTTCGTTTGAGCCAAATTGGAGCATCTTTTGATGTCTGCGAAAAACCAATAGTCGCTGGGGGCCAGATATGGAGAGTACGGTGGGTATGGACGCAATTCGAAGCCTAATTCATTGAATTTAACCACAGTTTTTCATCGATTTGTGACACGAGGCATTGTCTTGGTGAAACAGCACTTTTTCTTAATTTCTACATTCAATCGATCCAATAAGACATTTAATATTCGCTATTGGTAGTTTTATCTTTCAAGATAGCCGGTGAACAAAATATCATGCGTTCCCAGATGTCATAACCTTGCCTGCTGAATTTTGAATTTTTGGCGCTTTTGGACGACTTTCACCAGCTGCTGTCCACTCAGCTGACGATCTTTGTGATTCAGGTGTGTTGTAGTGGATCCATGTCATTCATACCGATGCCAGAAATCCTTTTTTTATCTCGCTTGAACAGCTCCAAACAGCGCTCTGAATCTTCGACGCGTTGTCGTTTTTCTCTCCTGTGTGAGCAAACGCGCACCACTTCGAAAGTAAATTAAGCATGTTCAAAACTTTCGTGTAAAATTGTAAACATACTACTTTCTGATATCTTTAAGGTGTCAGCTATCTCACGCAACTTCACTTTTCAACTACACTTACGCTTCCGCAAAACAATTTTGTGGATTTCTTTTATGTTTTCAGAACATATGTCTATTTTGGGTGATTAGCGCTTTCAGCATCATCAGCTTTGTACCACACCCTTTAAATTCAACATACCAGTCAATAATAGTTGATTTCTCTAACACAGAATTTTCATAACGCTTATCAAACCTTTGGCTTCAACAGTATTTTTCCTCCATCAAAAAACAATGTTTAATCAACATTTGAAATTTTTTTTTTTTATCCATTGGTTTAAAATTACAAAACTGGGGTCATAACCTGTAAACTAATCATCAGAATAGCATGGAATTTTGACATGAATCATTTGAAAGATGATGCTATCCAAAATTATATGCATGTGTCAATAGTGTGTTGCCATATATGTGTCAGCCAGAAGAATTAATGAGTTTTGTGTTTTTAAAAGTTTTATTTAAAATTAGTGGCAAGAAGATTATTTATACCATATATTTGATTTTTAATATAAAGTTATTTAACTATAAATTTTATTTAAAACATATTTTTGAGCTCAGATATTTAGATTTTGCAAAAATAATATCTTATTTCCTAACTCATTTATTATATTTCTTTTTACATTTCATACAAATGCGATGTTCCCTTCAAATTCTCACAAAACTTGCAGTGGATGTGCCAATAATATTTTCAAAAAAAAAAACAGTTTTTGTTAAACTAAAACGAAACATGAAATGCAAAAATATTTTCAAAACGGCACTAAAACTATTTATTCCGCTGAGCACGTAATGGCAGTAAAGATTGAAAGAATTCTCGGGAAAAGTTTTTATGGTCTTTTGGGATTCACTTTCTCTGTTGAAAAGTAAATAATAAATTCAAATTCTAAACATTTACTGAAAGTTTATGAAACATAGAAATCCGAAAGTATCCGGAAGGCATGCTGAAATGGGTTCTGCACCATAAATACTAAGTATAAATATTATATCAAATCATTGTATTAATAATTTATTAAATCTCATATAAATGTATTTAATTTTATATTGTTACCTAATTTTAAAATCTCTGTAATAAATGAAAAATATTTAAATTATTCTAAAAGATGCATAACGTTTCTTTTACTAAACACAAAAGTTTCATTTAAATAATTAATAATTACAAATGCAAATCCATACAAATTATATGCGATATTAAAAAAAGTATTTGCGTTAAAATTGATTTAATATTTTTTTTTTTTTACTGAAATTTACATTAAGATCTGTAATAATTTTATATTTAAGCATTTTGTGTACATAAACTTTAATTAAGTCATCCTGTATATATTATAATTAAAGTCCCTCAAAAATGTTACAACGTTAAAGAACCACTTCGTTTTGTAATGAATTCAAATTTGATTTGAAGAACTTGAAAAGGGAAAGCGGTATGGCATCAAAAATGGGAAGTTCCAAAGTATGAATAGAGGGGGCCGTAAGCGACGAAAATTTTAAAATTCAATTCGGCTGCCAATGAAAGTTTGAATTGAAATGACAATTTTATTTGGCATGAGTTGCACATTAAACCAATGCAAATGTTCAATGCACTTAATTGTTTCGGTTTTGTTCGGACGGAAAGTCATTCAACCATTCAACAGTTGTGACACTTTTGTGGAAAGTCCATTTAAACACGGCAAGGTCATAGCTCTAATTGGATGGGAAAAATCGGTGGAATTTTTTTGATCAGTTTTATTGATAATTTTTATAATAATTTTAAATCCACCAGTAATTTATGATATTTATATTATTTCTGTAAAATTTACAAAAAGTTTTCTGCAAAAAAAAATATTTTGGTTATCTTTGCAAAGTCATATATATATCTCATATATCTTCATCCAATATAACATACAAATGTAGTCGCTTTGTAATTTTCTCTGTAATCATTTAAAGTCACCAAGGGGATATAGATAAAACCTATAACCACTAAGTGATTTTCCATTTTGAAATTTCAAATATTGAACAATACTCTTAGGCAGTCTAGTTAGTCTAGTAGTTTTCTATACTTTCGACAGTGTGCATATTTAACATCAGCATACTCTATTTATTATGCACCGGCATATTGGACCGGAATTTTACCATTAATGTCGATAAGTTTTATATATCCATGCTGTTTCAGATTTTTTTTTCTTATTGTTTTTTTGATTGTTGATTGAATATTTTCATATGTGTGTCTTAAAGAGAACACTTGTCCAAAAGATGACACTCCCTTGCCATCTATAGGATATTTCTTACAATACTACAGCAATAAGTAAACATCAACCTAGCAGCAGTGGCCATTACAGTTCCATGGTGGGCCAAGGCCGTTTGCCTTGACTGGCAGATTTTGAGAGAGCTATTTTTTTTTTACGGGGTAGGGTTCGTCATCCATACGACCAACGCTCTACAGCCATAATAAACTTACAGTTCGAAGTGGTTCCGAACCACTACAAACAACCATAGCAGCTTCGTAACTTGAACCAGAAATCTGTGTCATCGAGCGTCAGAGCGCTAGTCATTCGGCCATATTCATATATTCATATATAATATATTTAATTTCTGAATATATATTTAAAAACAAATAATAAAAATATAACAATAAATAATAATAATCAGTAATTAACAACAGCCTCATGAGTGGGCCAAGACCGTCAGCCCTATTGACTGATTTCAGAATGGCGATGTTTTTCTTTTTATGGGGTGGGGTTGTCAGCCCGATGCAAACACTCTACGATCCATTAGGCCAGGATCACTGCTTAAAATGGATTAACCACTACAAGCATCCATGGAATCACCGGGATTCCGAACCCGAAACCTGTGCCACCGAGCGTCAGAGTGCTAGTCATTCGGCCATTAGGCTCCAACAAATAGACAGTGGCTTAAAATTCAAATTTTTTTTTTTTTTAAACATTTAACGTTTTTCCAGTTTAACTAGCATTCGTAAAAATAAAAAATAAAAAAAATCCTGTAATCCTGTCCTTATTAAAATTTTTAGCTGTAAACACGAAAATATTTTTTTAGTACTAACTTATTCGGAATATTAATAATTAATTTTTTTTTTCTAATGCAGCTGGCAATACAGAGACAGTTATATTTATGCCAAAAAAGCTTTGCATCGATGTTACTCATTTATCACTATCCAAGAGGCACGTGTAGCATGAAGATCTTCTACGGATGCCAGTAACACTACCCCCCCCCTCCCCCACACAATGCTCTATGATCCTATTAGACCGGAACCTATTGTTTAATGTGGTTTCGAACCACTACAAGCATCCATGGCACCGCCTGGATGCGAACACTATGTGGTTCGTCAGAGCGCTAGCCATTCGACCATCAGTCCAGGAATAATTATTAAAGATATAAAAAAAACAAACACAAAAAGGTAATTTAGAGCTACAAGATTAATTAATAATTAGCTCTACAAGAAAAACAATTTAAAAATTCATTTGCTGTAAATTTAATTAAAATTATATTGCTTAAATAACTTTAAATCCCTATTTCTCTAAATGTAATCCCAGTTTATGAAATATTCTAAAGGATAGAAATATGGAAAATAATTAACTAATGAAATTCTAGGAAAAAATTAAGAATCTTATATCGTTTTTTACTAATTCCAAAAGACTGTAAGCCTACAGTACCTAGGAGTTAATTCAATGTGGGACGAAATCTAATTAGCTCGTCTACCAGCATAATCTAATGCCGAGGTTCATTGAGACAGTAAATATAATTTATCTATATTAAGTAAATATTATATCTATATTCCAAATATAAAATATGATTCAAATAATTCCAAATATAGTTTCAAATAATTTTATCAATTAAATATAGTTTCAAATAATTCCAAATATATTTTTAATTATTTCAGATATATTTTTATACATTAATATTAAATTCTAAAATTACCAAAAATTACTAACATTAAAGTTGTGCTTTCAAATCTTTCATTAGGTAGCATTCTTATTATACAAGTTTTACACCGAACACTGCCTTTTAATATTACTAAAATTAGTACATAACTAAATAAAAAAATCCATATTTCTATATAAATAAAAACTGAATATATATATTTCTATATTATAATGCACTAAATCGTTACAAGAATAAACGAACTTCCTCTTTAATAATGAGCTTCCTTTAAAAATATTATATTTTAAGGTTTAAAGTACCCTTGAAAATAAAGCTTTGATCTTACACTAGACTTTGTGTTGAACACTATTTAAAATATGATTATATTTACACTGTGCATTCGCCATTGTGATTTTAACTTAATTGTGCTAAAATATTTTCCTTTTGAATAATATTATTATTTGCTTAAAAAATGAAAAATTGGAAACCAAAACAAACATTAATTAAAAGATATGAAAGTCTTAAACATTCTTCATAAGTCTTTTTCTTCGTAAAATGAGTATCTGGTAATTAATGCTATTAGTGCTTGGTAGAATTTAATGCTATTCTGAATTAGTGAATTTGTTATAAATCTAAACAGTAATTGTGTTAAAATTTATCTAAGCAAAATTACTATTATAACTGAATTAAAAGGATGATAATAAAGTTATTTAAAATAATAAAAAAAAAATGCATCATTAGCAAAAACAGAACTGAGCAATAATCACACTTTTATAAAAGTTTTATCAATTATTATTAAATTTAATATAAAATATTCTAAAAATACAGTTAATTTGCTACTTAAATTTCCAATAGTATGATTACTTTAATTATCATATCAGGAAAACAAATTTTTTTAAATCTAGAGTAAATTCAAGTAAAAGAAGAGTACGAAATCTTAATATAAATTCAGTAAAATCAAAAATAAATTTGAATATTTCGAGAATAAGAGTTTAAAAAACAATATCAAATATCAAAATTTCATTTCGATGTTAGTTACTCAAAAAGTACACTGAAAAAAGAATAATGTTTACAAATGCTATTTATTAAATATTTTAAAAAACTCCGTTCCACAATAAAATTTATAAGAAAAACATCTGTTTTGCATTCAAATTTCATACTCACACGTCACTCCTAGAGGTATAGACCTGATATTCCAAGGACTCAATCGCCATCCATTTAACTGGCACGCGCCCCTAAAATATCACAAAACTTCCAGAAATAATGAAAAAGATAAAATATTTTCATAATAATTCATAACAATACAGTGTATATAATATATATAAACGTATAAAACGTTATATATAAACGTGTTAATATTATGAGGTAGCTATTTCATGTACAAAACACTTTAATATATGAATTTTCAATATTGATATTTACTTATCTGTATCCCCCTAGGCCATTAAATTGAGATACGACAAATATGTTACTGGTTAAGTATTATGATACACTAAAGAAGGCTAATAATCTGTTATCTATTAGGCCATTAAATCGATATACGACAAATATGTAAGTGGTTCAGTATTGCTCAAGATATGCTAAGGAAGACTAATCTGTTGCCTAACAGACCATTAAATTGAGATACGTCAAATATATGAGAGGTTCAGAATTACTCAAGATACACTAATGAATGCTATTAATCTGTTACTTATTAGGCCATTACATCGAGATATGACAAATATGTGAGAGGTTCAGAATAACTCAGGATACACTAATGAATGCTATTAATCTGTTACTTATTAGGCCACAAAATCGAGATATGACAAATATATGAGAGGTTCAGAATTACTCAAGATACACTAATGAATGCTATTAATCTGTTACTTATTAGGCCATTACATCGAGATATGACAAATATATGAGAGGTTCAGAATTACTCAAGATACACTAATGAATGCTATTAATCTGTTACTTATTAGGCCATTACATCGAGATATGACAAATATGTGAGAGGTTCAGAATAACTCAGGATACACTAATGAATGCTATTAATCTGTTACTCATTAGGCCATAAAATCGAGATATGACAAAAATATATGAGAGGTTCAGAATAACTCAGGATACACTAATGAATGCTATTAATCTGTTACTTATTAGGCCATTACATCGAGATATGACAAATATATGAGAGGTTCAGAATTACTCAAGATACACTAATGAATGCTATTAATCTGTTACTTATTAGGCCATTACATCGAGATATGACAAATATGTGAGAGGCTCAGAATAACTCAGGATACACTAATGAATGCTATTAATCTGTTACTTATTAGGCCATAAAATCGAGATGTGAAAAATATGTAAATGGTTCAGTATTATTCAGGATACACTAAGGAAGGCTAATCTGTTGCCTACCAGACCATTAAATTGAGATACGTCAAGCGTGTGAGAGGTTCATTACTCAGGATACACTAAAGATGGATAATAATCTGTTATCTATTAGGCCATTAAATCGATATGCGACAAATATGTAAGTGGTTCAGTATTGCTCAAGATATGCTAAGGAAGACTAATCTGTTGCCTAACAGACCATTAAATTGAGATACGTCAAATATATGAGAGGTTCAGAATTACTCAAGATACACTAATGAACGCTATTAATCTGTTACTTATTAGGCCATTACATCGAGATATGACAAATATGTGAGAGGTTCAGAATAACTCAGGATACACTAATGAATGCTATTAATCTGTTACTTATTAGGCCATAAAATCGAGATGTGAAAAATATGTAAATGGTTCAGTATTACTCAGGATACACTAAGGAAGGCTAATCTGTTGCCTACCAGACCATTAAATTGAGATACGTCAAGCGTGTGAGAGGCTCATTACTCAGGATACACTAAAGATGGATAATAATCTGTTATCTATTAGGCCATTAAATCGATATGCGACAAATATGTAAGTGGTTCAGTATTGCTCAAGATATGCTAAGGAAGGCTAATTTGTTGCTTACAAGCCCATTAAATTGAGATAAAACAAATATGCTTAGAGAATCAGCATTAGGCAGTATACACTAAGAAAAATAATGTATTGCTTATTAGGCCAATTAATCGAGATACGACAAATATGTAGGAGATTCAGCACTAATCAGGTTTCTATAGGAACGTTTTCTACGAGGCGTTTTTTTAAGTAAGTAACATTTTGATATAAAAGCAAAAAAGTGCAATTTTACTAAAAGTATATTTGTTGATTTAATTTCAATATTAATGTTACTTACTCTGCTTCTTTTCAAATAAGCATCTCCTTCGTACACATCCCTAGAAAGTCCAAAATCAGAAATTTTAACAACTTTTTGTTTCGCCAACAATATATTTCTTGTAGCCAAATCTCTGTGAACAACCTAAAAAAAACACACACACATAAATATTTACAGAGAACTTTTAAAAAGCTTTAAAATTGTAAATACATTCATACATAGAAAAGAAGAAAAATCCTTTACAGAATTCCTCTCAAATAAATGTTTGTGCTTAATTATTCATTCTGTCACTATAAATAAAAATCAGTTCTAAGAGACTTATTTTCAACCTTATCCATAAATTTAAATCCTCCGTCCATCAGTTTAACTGGCCCAAAAAGAAAAAAAATTTTCCATTAATCTTTTTCTTTTTCATCAAGAACATTGATTTTCAAGAAAATAAAAAACTGTGCACTTGTGGTTTTGTTGATAAAAAGAATTTAGTTTTGAGGTAAAGTAATGATTATATGTTCTAGCCTTTTAGCTTTCATTTTAAAAAAAAAAAAGAAAGCTTTTAAGGTGGTCGTTGAATAAAAAGCCAATTTTGAAATAAAATTACGAAAGTAAAGACTAGAAAAACTTTCTTTAATAATTAAAAATGTTGTATGTATTTGATTACAAAGCATTCGCTAACGGCATATGTTCTATATTTTGTTATTATTAAATTAATAACATAATTCTGTTTCAATTTTATATTAATAAAGCATCAATTATATCTTTATGTATATAGTTTTTCTGTACATGTGTTTATCACCGAACTCCTCCTAAACGGCTGCACCTATTTTGATGCAATTTTTTTATGTGTCTTAAGTGAGTCCCTGGAGGGTTTAGATTCACAATTGGATCCGGTAGGGGGCACTGCAATCTATATAATTCTTCTGTACTTGCGTTTGTCACTGAACTATGAAACAGCTGGGCCGATTCGGAAGAAAATTTTGGTGTGTGTTTGAGAAAGTCCCTGGATGGTTTAGATTCCCAATGGGCCCGGTAGGTGGTGATGTAATGGATGAATCGTAATATATGAAATTCTTCTATGCATATGTTTGTTGTTGAACTCTTCCTAATTGCTATTATGCTATCACCTTTTTGTTGTAAGTCGCCAGCAGAGGGTGCTACAATCTATCAACTTCTATACCGATCAACCCACCACTGTGAAAATTGGTAATAATATGTGTTCGAGTATGGAAAATACTTTCGCGTTATCCTCTCTTGTTACTTGCCACCAGAAGTTGATACAGCGTTTCATCTTATATACCACTCATACGATATCCATGAAAATTAGTATGCACATGTAGTTCTACAATGCATTCATTTTTTGTTAGGACAACGTATGCAGGGCTCATTATATATATATAAATATAAAATTCCTGTTCATTTTGCTATTCCTGGAATCCCGACATACAATTATTAGATTCAGTTATTACATTAATACTTATTAACATGGAGTTACATATTTTCTCAACAACATTTAACTTTCTATAGTTAATCATCGCCTTAATATATGTGTTTATATACTCTCTCCAATTCTTTTCTTAGGTTCTGTAAAATACCAATTAGAACACATCTAATAATTTGTTTATGGTTTTTACAGCCGCAGTTTTTGGACATGTGACTTTCGTTTTTACGTCACCTCCTGGAGTTGGATACAAGTCTTAAAATTCCTAAAATTATGATACAAAATGAGATAAAAAAGACTCATGATTTTCATTTATCTACAAAATCCACTTGACGTTCGACTGCAATTTGTAGCAGTTTCTGGCAAATTTTTAGCAAAACTTAAACAATGAAAAAGATTGTTATTGAATTTAACATATCGTAAATATAAGAACATAGTTTATTAGGCATTAAAAATTTATATAACAATAAATATTAAGACGACTGGATGATAAAATCTATGGATAATTAACTTATGGATGGCAAAATCTAGGAAATAATTTTTTATTTATTTTTCACAAAGAAAAAACACAGTAACGCACAAAATATATCTACATATGGATATCCCTAAAACACAAGTATAATGTTCGTCGATATGTATATTTTTAACCACCAAAACCATCACACCAAATTTTCAACACAAATTCCAGATAATTTAACAATTGTTTATCATTTTAACTTAAGTTATCTATCACCAATATCTATCACCAATATTTAGAGGATATTCTATAAATTGTTAGAAAAGGGGGAAAGTAATTCTCAATATATTTAAAGAAAATTAGATTGACAATCCATTGTCGTAAATTATAATCTATGTTAGTTAATTAAGAATTTTCAACAAAAACTCTTTTAGATTAATATTTTAAATTAAAAGGTATGACAATCTATAGCGTTAATAAATTATGCTTGGTTTCAAAATTGGAGAAAACAATAATATAAAATTAAATTTCAGTGTATTGTAAACAGTATAAAATAATAAAGGGGCCTGATGGCCGATTGGCTAGCGCTCTGGCGCTCAGTACCACAGGTTTCGGATTCGAGTCCCAGTGGTGCCATGGATGTTTATAGTGATTCGGAATCCACTTTAAATCGTAGGTCCCGGTCTAATTGGATTGTAGGGCGTTATGGTGGTTGTGTTACTCGCGTCCGTAGCCTATCTTCAAGCTACACGTGTCTCGTGGATAGTGCTAAATGAGCAACAGCGGGACAGCCCTTGCTTATGGCATAAAGATTAACTGTCTCTGTATTGCCAACTTCACTATAACAATATATAAAATAAAAATGTTGTAATTTTGCTGTTCTAAGAAAATATTATATTTTTTCTGTCCTAAAGAAATATTTATTTCAATTTCATAAGTATTTATTTTTACAATAGTTTGTTTCCAAGATCTTTTCTTTATCTTTTTCTCAAAGGGGGAAAAAAAAGCGTATTTTGCAAAGCATTCAGGTGGCCAACTTGGCAGGTTTCGAAAAGCGTCAAGATGTGACTGAAAAATGAGAACAAGAAAGAATAACACTAAGAGAACACGTTTTGCAACAGTGACTGATGATGTTGAATTCTTCGACTGCCAAATAGAACTGCGATAAACTTTTAAAAAAATCACTTTTAAACGCATAAAAGTTTCTTTGAATGATGAGATTCATGAAAAATATATACATACATATAGTTTCTCAAGTATTCAATCTATTGAATACAAGTTTTTCTAATACTAGCACGATCCAAATATTTCTTTTTTTCAGATAAGTTACTTTAAAAAATATAGATGCTGAATTATTTTAATAGATTGCTTGTGATCTAAAGGAAAATAAATCTTATAATGCAATAAATTATCTAGAAGAATCCAGTATACTTAACTTAATTTTTGAGAATAAAATTACGTTCTAAACCAATACGTTGCTACTTGTTGAAAACAAACAATTTTTAGTATGAAATTTTGAGAGTATCATTAAGTAACAAGTGCCAGTAATTTTAAATGTTTATTTAAAAAAGTGCATAGTTATTGTAAGATTCGTGCCATCAAAATCTATTATCTTACCTTCATATCCGAGAGATAGGCCATCCCTTTGGCTATCTGCCAGGCGAAAGAGAGCTGCTCCTTGTGAAAATAGGTATGTTGGGGCTCGAACCGAGATCTTTCACATGAGAATTGGTAGTAGTCCCTACGTCCGTCGGCCGTTCCAGGCAAGTCGAGTCCGTACGTTGCATTGCAGCAACTGTGGGTCCGGTGCTTTTTGCGGAGGTACGTTTTCAGAGAACCCATTTCAGCATACTCCACAACCAGGTAAAACTGTCCATCTGCACAAAGTAAAATGGATAAATCTAATTAGAGTATGCAGTTTCCCAATATACTATAATTATTTTCGTCCCTTTCAAACAGTTAAACTTTTAGACAGTTTTAAGGTGGTGAATGAAATGAGGGAATTCTTACGGTTTCCTACAAAAAATTGCTCATCTTTCAATGTGAAGAAAATAACTAAACAATACCATAGAACATTAATTCAACAATGTTATAGGTTGTAGCATGCATCCAATGTTTATACTATTGTAAGTCATATCATCTAATAGATACGTTAATAGCTTTAATGTAATAGATTAGTTAAAAATAACTTATTAGATATAGAATCCATAGTCTTTCCGCGCAATAATAATTCAATTCAAATACTATTTATAATCGCCAATCCAACAGTGATTGGATGTTAAATTAGAAAAAAAAAGCCGTATTTTAAAAGTTTAGTCATTTTATTGATTTAAAGTTGAAAATATACAATAGAGATAAATATGCATATTTATTTAAAAAACGCTTTTAAATAAATAAAGCTTTCAAAAAAATTTATTTAATGACCCATAAAATTTTAATTATTTTGTTATAATTAATTTTTCCAAGAAAATCTCATTGTTATATTATTTGTCACTAAAATTATATTAGTTATTATTATAATATTATTATGTATAGTAAAATTATATTACAGTTATAATTATAGTAGTATTATGTATAGTAAAACTATATTATAGTTATTTCATTATTTATAATTATTTATCTATTTCTATGAAGTAATTAAATTTAAAATACATAAAATTGTATATAATTTATTTATTTATTATTGTAATAAGTTTTGAAAGACAAATAATAACTCTGTTACTAATAATAGACTTAATAAAATACTCAAAAAAATTACTTAATTAAAAATTATTTTCAATATTTTTTCAATGTGACTATTTTTCAATTTCAGGGCATGGTGGTGTCATACGGCTCTAAAGCCATTGATTTATATTAGATTTTTATTATTAATGATACAATAATAAAGAATAATGTTATAGTTCACTAGCATAAAAAGAAAATGAATGCCTTCTTAGGTTATTTAGCA